>SZWC01019897.1:2018-27339 GCA_023375785.1 Penium margaritaceum
ATGAAGGACATCGAATTCAATTGTTCCAAGGACAGCGTCTGATGTTGTGGAAACAAACGCTCTGGACTTTTGATCCAAGTAGCTGATCAATGTCAACGACGCGTCCAACACCGATCCGCGTACCGCCAATCGAGTCACACGAAAGACCCTCTGAACCGGTAGACATCCCTCTTCTGCTCCCTCTCTTCTGCTTTGCAGCAAGAGCGTTGGGACCTTGAGGCGTTGACAGCCATTCATGAGCCATGAGGGAGCGAACAGGCCGGAGCAGGACTGAGGCCGTAGCTGCTGCAGCCAATCTCTCAGCTGAACCAGCTGCCGCAGGAGCACATCACTCACTCACCACGGCAGCAATGGCCAGCAACACGGCACCGGCATGCTCTGCCGACGGCCCGCGCGCATGCTGAGACCCTGCTAGCCGCTGCTGCTGCTGTTGCTGCTGCTGGTTGTCCATGGCCACTGTCCCGGGCAACGAGAGGCAAAGCAAACGAGGGCTGGAAGAGGAGGAGGAGGAAGAGGAAGAAGACGGAGGAAAAGATGCAGGCGGAACTTCAACAGTCGTGGTGGGCACCAGTGCGGCTGGTGGCCTTCTAGGGCAAGCGCTCCCTCGCACAAAAGAGGAGAGGAGATCAACCAAGCCTCAACTCCTCCCACTCGACAGATGACTCTTAGCGAGAGGCGCTTGCCAGTCACGGAACGAGCGGATCACGAACGGCAGAGGCAGCGGAAGCAGTCGCGTGTGCCCAGAACTCGGCTGAAGCTTCAGCCCGCCGTGCGCGCCCGTGCCTCCATGCGTCGCCTCCGCTCGCGCGCCATGCGCTGCCGCTGCGCTCGCGAGGCGAGGAAAGTGCGAGTGAGCTCCCTCTGCGTGCGTTGTGTGTGTGCGAGAGACCGAATGGATGGTGTACAAGCTACTGAAAACAATTCGACGGAAACTTTGATCAACGACACCAAATCGTACACTTGCCTCATACCCACTGTCTTCGCAACAAAAGAACGTCGTACCCACTTTTCGCATATAAAGCATGGGAGGGCCACTTTTGCAGAAACATACATATAACGTCCACAAAATGTACATAATAATTCCGATAGCCACTGTTAAAAAAAAATACTTCGGATGTCCTCCGTGCCAAAAATCATATGGAGGACGAACTTAATCTCCGCATACCCACTTTCCACACGGGCCTGCAGAAGACAACAGCATTGAAACAGGACCCCAACGTAGCCTAGCGCAGCATAGACAGCGTGGCAGTCGAGAGTGCGAGTGCACCACACAGTCTCAACATACCTCTCTGACTTTGCGTCTTTGTCTTTGTGGTCCAGTATTGGTCCAGTGCAACCCCGATGCTGCTGAACGTCCAATGAGTGTTCGCCGCTAAGTCGCCTATCGCGAGCACCGCCCATGAAGTGGAAATTACGTTACCATGATAAACTCACTGTGTGAACCGTCGTAAACATCGTTGAACCGATGTAGTTCAACGCCACAGAAGGGCGAGACTTTTGGGGTTACAGTCTGCGTCCGGACAGCTGCTCGTCCTGTCCACAACGCCGTGTGTCCTGTCCCTCGCGCTTGTTACGACGTAAATTGTATGGTCAATCATCGCAAACCATCAACATGTCATCCGAGGGTCGCAGGAATGGCGGAAATGGTTGCTGGTGGAATACTGGATATTATGTGGACCCCTTTGTTGCCCACCGAGCATGGGTCGCCATTGAGGAAGCATGGGACCTCATAAAGGCACGTACTAGGAGCGTACATGGCCGCCATTCGCCCCAAACCACATGGGCTGCGACTCCTGAAGCCATGGCACAGACCCTCGATTGGCCATTGTTGAGTCATAGACCATTGAACAGCCCTGACGCATGGGAGCCATGGATATCATCCGAGCCTAACTGTCCCTGCGAATGTAACCGCTCCTAGAGCACGTACAAATACGGAGGTGGCAACCATCGTTAGCCATCTCCATTGACGGTGTTGTACGCCGTAGAAAACATGGGTCGCATGGTACATGGACTTGACGACACCGAGCCCACTGGCGTTATGGACGTGCGTACGCGGTTCTGGACCGAGCGTACCTACACGTGGGACACTGTGGCGAGGATCTACCGATGGGATCAAATTGGCCCATGGGGTGGTGAAACTACCAGACCCTGCAGGCCACAGCTGACTCCCCAGCAAGTGGAGGCGTGGGCTAGGATCAAGCATCGCTGGGACACGCTCGTTGCCACGGAGGTCCAACCTACTTGGGTGAATGACCCATGCGAACCAGAGACCATGTGCTGGATTTTGGGTGAACGCATGCCAACTCCACTTCCTCCTCACACCCCTGGGCAGTGGCTGCCTTGGGCTTGATACTCTCAGTGGTTGCTTTGCTTATGTGTTCATCATGTTCCCATCAACGTACTCAATGTTGGTACTTTCGCATGTGCCACAGAGAACGCGCTGTCGTCAATTGTGTTCTGAGTATGCCATGTCAATGCTAACTGACACATAGTGGACATGTGGAACATCTTCCAATTCATTTTCCAATTACATGCCACTCCTGACTATCTTTGCGTCAGGTAGTGGCCTTGCTGCACAACATTGGTTGAANCTCCACGTCCTCCTCACACCCCTGGGCAGTGGCTGCCTTGGGCTTGATACTCTCAGTGGTTGCTTTGCTTATGTGTTCATCATGTTCCCATCAACGTACTCAATGTTGGTACTTTCGCATGTGCCACAGAGAACGCGCTGTCGTCAATTGTGTTCTGAGTATGCCATGTCAATGCTATCTGACACATAGTGGACATGCGGAACATCTTCAAATATTCTTTGCCATTAGATGCCACTCATGACGATCTTTGCGTCACGTAGTAGCCTTGCTGCACAAGATTGGTTGAAGACATTCACATAGTGTCCACTACTTCCTTTACCCATAATTTACAAAAGAGATAGTGGATATGGCGTTCATTTATTCACGGTTTCATATACTAGGAGACTTCTTTGCATGTTAACCACCCTTCCACTTTCTCACTGGGTAACATGAAACATTAGGTGACACGTGCAAGTGACTGCCAAGTTGCAGAAAAGTGTACACTGTACTGAAGTCACCACTCTTATAGTGGCTTAATCTCATTCATAACATTGGACTATTAATGACAAAGGTTACTTCGCTTGAAACATGTGTCGAATAGCATGAAACACTAGACAGGGGTCTGGTCCAATGACATTGTGCAGAAGTTAGTGAACGTCAAGCCCAGTACAACAGAGGTGCTAAGTCATACGTACTGATCCACAACTGGACATACACGGGTAAGCCGTGCACGTAACAGGTGACCTCACAAGCAGGGCACTCTGCAACTTCATTGAACTCTAGGCATGCATCATAGAATACTTCCCCAAAGGGGGACGCACACATGCCCGTGCATGGGTTAGCCACTTCATATCTGGCTTGCTCCACGTCTGCTCCGCCCAGGTTGAGACTAGCCATCCTGGAATACATGACTTGTGCATCCTCCATCGCACATCCCGTGTCTTGGGCCACATGTGATCTGACCCTCTGTCGGTGCACTTTCAGCCTTCGTTGCCGCTTGACCACAGTCTTCAGGAGGACATGGATCAGCCTCACCTGCACATATGAAAAGTAAACACAACAATGTTAAGAAGTCACAAAGTAAACAAAGTACACAAGGCAGCATGAGACATCAACGGACGACACACAATGTAGCTTTACCTATGCTCACACAGTACGGCCTCTGCGTTTGCGTTTGCGTTGGATGGGTTCGTCTTCCTCAGATGCGTCTGAGTGGGAGGAGGAATCCATTAACTCCCACTCTTCTGTCTCACTTGTCTCATAGTCTGAGGCACTGTCCTCCTCTGACCACTCCGAGGAAGAGGGATCGTTCTCTGCAGGACTGTGAGGGTTGTCAACCTGGGATGAAAATGCGGGTTCTGCTACGTCATCCACATCTGCCATATCACCTGCAGCAGCACTTGCAGCACCACTGCCTGCTGCTCCTGCTGCTCCTGCTGCTCCTGCTGCTCCAGATGCTCCTGGTGCTCCTGATGCTCCCGCTGCTCCAGATGCTCCTGCAGCTCTTGATGCTCCTGCTGCTCCTCCTACTCCAGGTGCTCCTACTAATGCTCCTGCTGCTCCTGCTGCTCCAGATGCTCCTGCAGCTCCTACTGCTCCACCTGCTCGTGCTGCTCCACGTGTTCGTGCTGCTGTTGCTGCTCCGCGTGCTCCTGCTGCTGCTGATCTTGCTGGCCCAAGTTGTTGTCCACCATCACCTCGCACTCCGTGGCCAGAGGCAAGCTGTTTGGCACATGCTGCGGCCATGTTAGCCGCAGACAGTGCAGGTGGGTTGGTGCACTTACGCGGGCCATGCCCGGACAGGCCGCAATGGCTACAGATGCGATCCCTCTTGCAACGTGCGTAGCAGTCCTTGCGCTTGGACTTGGGCCTTCCAGCGCCACGCTTTTTGCCCGAGGGTCCCCACCCATTCTCTGCGTACTGCACCTCGCCAAAGTTGACACCGGGCATGGGGTGACGGTAAGTTCTCTTCCATGCCATCTTCGTCACGTGGATGTCCACGGACATGTCGGGGTTGACCCCAGCATCCAGAAACAGACTCAAGGCATGCTGGCAAGGAATTTCGTACTCGACCCACTGTCCGCAGCTGCATTTTTTCGCGTTGCAATCCACCTAACGGCCGGACAGGCTCTTTGGAAGAGAGACTGTTCCCGAGAGTGGGCCGGCCGGGATGATGTCGTACTCCCTCGCCTTTTGAGGGTAGTTCGTTACCTGGCATCAGCGAAGGGTGCCAGCATAGTCTCACAGTCATACGCCAGCTTCCAGCGCTCTGCGAACAGCTTCTGCACCCAGATGTACAGCTGTGCGAAGCAGTGAAAGGGGTATAGATGTCTCAAGTCCATGATACGAGCGTTGAGAGACTCGGCCGCGTTGCTTGTAGTGTGGCCTCCACGGGGCACAGGGATGTACACACGGCTCCACGCCGCGAGTGGGATGCCCGGTTCTGTTGCCCCGCCAAAAATGTACTGCAGTCCTAGCACGGACGCATTTGCCAACCGTTCCTGTGCTCACTTGAACTCCCGCGGGGTGTACGCATGTGCCAGAGTCCAGAAGAGGTCCGCGGCGACCCGGCCTGCCTTGGACTTGACGTTCTCGCGGATGTGCTGCGCACAATACGTGTGCGTTGCTCCTTGCAATTCACGGGCTACAGCTGCAAGCAGGCCGCCGTCGCGGTCGGAAATGATGGCAGTACCTCGGTCGCGAGCAGTGGGGTACGCCTGTACCAGTTGTTGCACGAACTAGAGCCAACTGTCCTTGTCCTCCTGTCCGCACAGCGCCCACGCCACGGGCACAGAGTGGTTGTTTGCGTCCCAGAACTACGCAATGAGTAGAACTTGCTTCAATCCATTTTTGAGGAAAGTCGCGTCCATGGTTATGATGCGCCGCACGTGATTCCACCACTCCCGACACGCCCCGGGTGCTACGAAGGCTCGGCGGAAGACGTTCTTGTTGTCTTGCTCTGCGGAAGCGACCGTACGGGGGTCCACCCGTTTGAGCTGTGCGTCAAACATGCCATGGGGACGTTGCTTGAACACAGAGTTGTGTAGCACTCGCAAATAGGGATGGGGAAGCAGCGATGGAGGCTACAACCACTTACCTCCGCAACATACGCCGGGAACAGGGACCACGACAGCGCCTTCTCGCCCATCAGCTTCTCCTGGGCCGCCTTCTTCGCACGGTACACCACGGGATAATGCACCTTCTCCCCAGTACGAGCCTCGACAATCTGCTACAGCGCCTTTGTGTTCGTGGAGGGCTTCTTCTTGATAGTCTGCTCAATGTGCCGCAGCACCCATGTAGCCCGGCGTGCCTGGTCGCCCTTCTTTGTGGTGGGGGAACACTTGTGGCCATCTACAAATTCGATGAAGGCAACGTTGCCGTTCTTGCGCTGGTAGCGCGCCTTCAGGAGCCATTTGCAGCCTTCTTGCTTCCACAGTCCGTAGCGGACTTCCAGGCGAGTTGGCTCACTGTAGACCCATGACACCGGCATGCCGCAGTTGACGGCGTAGTCTTGCACCGCTTCGCGACAAGCGTCCATGCTGTGGAAGGCGCGACCGCCTGGGAAATCCGTGCATTGTCCTTTGCGTTTGTGCGCACGGGATGGAGCGGCTTCAACATCTTCGACACTGTTCTTCGGCGGGGGCGGCGGGGTCTCATCATCAGACGACCCTGCACAGTGGACGTGCACAGATACATGTCAGTCACATGTGTGGCAAATAGGCAGAAGTCATACTTCAGTGAGATGGCTAGCGGACCGCGTACTTCGACCAAGCAGGAGGTCCAACCCTGTCGGCGACGACGCTTTGTCTACAAAGAACGTGGGTTCAACCCACCAGCACGGTATGCACGATAGAGACGGACACGTTGACTGCCTCCAAGTCGCATCGTGCGCTCTTCAACACGGTCTGGGGAGCGAGGAGTCATGCGCTCCAAGACGTTGACGTGACAGTTCCACTCGTGTTCCTCTCACTCAGTAACCAAGAAGGATGACTCGGGGTGGTACCGGGAGACGAGGACCTCAGGTGGGTCGTCGTCCTCGTCGTCCGGGTAATCGCCTCCAGTAACGTACAAAGTGGCGGCCATGATGGCCAACAGTGGGTATAACAATATACGAAATGCGTCGTAATATGAATCCTACCCACCATCTACACTTGGCGCGAGGAGGAGGACCATCCCGGAGACACAAGCCTGTGACGACAAACCTTCGACATTGGTAGAACATGTCGAATACACATCAACAATGGGGTCAACGGTCACGACCCCTGCGGACGACAAGAGAGAACATCCACATCACATGGTGGTTGGCCGACTTTCCATGACGACAAAGCTCGCGTCCCATGCATCGGGTGTGAAGACGTCCGAGGAGGTCACAAAAATGAATAATCCTACCATGCACCTAGAGGAAAATGTTCGACGAGGGGAGCCACGTCAGCTGTGACGAAAGGACAGTGCCAGCATGTCAATCCACCTCGAATAATCCGCCAGTTGGCGCCGATGACATGTTGACAACAATAGGCAATGTCCACCTGGCAACATATCGCGTCGTCGACATATGCTACGCTTAGATCCAGTTCGCACGTTGTCCAGGTTGACAGCAAGGCCCGCATAACGCAACATCACGGTACGTTCAGTGCATGTTCGGCAAAGGAATGTGACGTCTGCTTTCGCATGTGACACGTCGTGCTTTCGGCGCACGTTCCAAAGTTGAACCCCCCTGTTGAAACAGTCAAATAAAGTATGGGTGACGGGTTCGGTTGAACACATATTTCTTCTGTTGGAAGTCGACGTGGTCATGAAGACACCGGAAAGGCATATTAGCCGGGCTTCAATTTGTGCGATGTAGAAATGGCGACTGAAATCGGTGAAAAATAAAACTTAATTTACCGGATACCCACAGTTCACAAACGAATTCACGGGGAACCGGTGTAGCGTGAATTTCTTTCCAACAGTGGGTACGGCATGCATGTTTTTATGGANCCCGCATAACGCAACATCACGGTACGTTCAGTGCATGTTCGGCAAAGGAATGTGACGTCTGCTTTCGCATGTGACACGTCGTGCTTTCGGCGCACGTTCCAAAGTTGAACCCCCCTGTTGAAACAGTCAAATAAAGTATGGGTGACGGGTTCGGTTGAACACATATTTCTTCTGTTGGAAGTCGACGTGGTCATGAAGACACCGGAAAGGCATATTAGCCGGGCTTCAATTTGTGCGATGTAGAAATGGCTACTGAAATCGGTGAAAAATAAAACTTAATTTACCGGATACCCACAGTTCACAAACTAATTGACGGGAAACTGGTGTAACGTGAATTTCTTTCCAATAGTGGGTACGGCATGCATGTTTTTATGGACATGCGAAAACAGTGGGTAATGCACGCATCTTCTCTGTAAAGTGAGTAGCGTATGATTAATGCGCGAGAAGTGGCCAAGACAAAATTCGGCGGCCGAAACAGTGGGTATCGCGGAATTAGGCCGGACACCAAAACCAGCCACATTAAAGCCCTGGTTCTCTGATACCAATGTGACGAATGGGACAAGAACTTGGTCCACGAGGCCAAAACCGAAGTGATTGAGATACTTTGACCCTCAACCCATTCTTTCCTATTTCTCACAAGCCTAAGCTTCGTTCACGTCATGTGGAGAGGTTGGTCCTGTTGTGCTTTTTGCCGTTCCTGTACACTTTACCGTGACCACTCGGCCGTGTCCATACTCGTGTAGATCCCTGAGGCAGGCGGCCCTGGTGACACGGGCGCGACGACAGGCGGCGGACTACCCGTCTGGAGCTGACTGGCCACTGTTCCAGAGCCCCAGATGTCACCGGGACTCCTTGTTGTGCCTCCTACGTCTTGCAGGCGCCTTTCGGCGGACTGGGCATGAGGCCCATTTGCATGTTTTTGCATTATATACTCGCTGTCAGACGATGGATGCATGCATGTGACCAGTCGCTGCGTTCGTCTTTTGATTTTACACGTCTAGGTTCAGACGGTGTAGGATTCTGACATGTGTGCACAGAGTTACGGCCAAAACAGTAGTTTTGGGCCGGTTTCAGGATAGCTCTTGGACTGCCGCGTGCGACACCCGCCGTGCGCCGCGGCAGGTACTTATGCCCTGGACCTGTCAGCTGTCATTTCTCTCTTCATATGCTATAGTGAAGCATTCTGACACTTTGACGTGTGTCTCTTAGCCAAACTCTTGCCGTTGTGTGTACGACCCGTGACTATCGTCACCGTCTGACCAGGCACTGATGCCTGGTCAGCGGCCGTGTTGCTAGGAAGCTTCTACGCACTTTCTCATGGTATCAGAGCAGTAAAACAGTTCTCACTGAGCTGCGCAGCAGAGACGCAGCACAGCAACAACAGTGAGAGTCACCGCTGCAGCAGACCTTCTGGGACCTGTTGGAGACAGCCGGTCGCCGTCCGCGCACTCCACCCACCACGTGAGACAGCAACTGCTGAGGCAGCAGCAGCGGCGCGTACCGCCACGCAGAGGTGTGTGGCGGCTGCAGTGCGTGCAGCCGCCACTCCCCCACAGCCGCAGCAGTAGAGCAGCAGCAGCAGTGCCGGCGGCGGCAGCAGCACAGCACCAGCGGCCGCCACAGCAGCGTGGCAGCAGCCGCAGCAGCAGTAGCGTAGCAGCGGCGTTGGCAGCAGCAGCGCAGCAACCGCAACGGCACAGCAGCAGCAGCGGCAGTTGCGGCGGCAGCAGCAGCGCAGCATTGGCAGTAGCAATAGCGCACGGCGGCGGCAGCCAGTAGCAGCGTGCGGCAGCGGCAGCCAGCAACAGCGCGCGGCGTCGGCAGCCAACAGCAGCTGCAGCGCGAAGCAGCAGCGCCGCGCGCAGCAGCAGCCGCCGCGTACAGCAGCAGCAGCAGCAGAGCAGCCACTTCTGCCACCGCTGCACACGCAGCTACGCAGCTGCTGCTGCAGCTGACAGCACAGCTGTAGCAGCTGGGCGGAAGCTACTGCACAGCTTCCGCGGAGCTGCCGCGCGCCACCACGCAGCGGCAGAACCGTGACACACAAAAAAAAGGAAGAAGGGGACAAGCTGACGTCAGCATTGTTGGTTGCTGACATCATCAGGTCGTGCTGAAGTCAGCAACCACTTGCTGACGTCAGCATTACACTTAGCCAAATTTTCAACCAAAAAGTCAAAAGTTGCCATCGTTTCAACTCTTCGAGAAACGCAGACGGTTTTGAAATCCGGCAAACTTGACATGTCGTCCCATAGTGAGCGGCGGCATGAGTTCGCCCGACGACAAGGACAAGGGACCAGGTGATCCCTCCTCCTCTTCTTCAGGGGTATTGAGCCCTTGCTCGCAGGCCATTGAGGACCTGCGCAGCCAGCAAGAGGAGATGCGTCGTCTGTAGCGAGAGCAGACTGACTCGAATCGCACGCTGACTGAGCTCCTACGCGCTCAGTCCACGGCTCCTCCGCGGATTTCTGAGGGAGCTGCCGGCATTGCGGCCTCCACCCAGCACTCGGCTCAGGTGCCCGTGACAGGTGCCCCGCCTGTTTCACCTCCTGGTGTGGTTTCCCAACCACCTGCGGACCTCCTTGATGACGAGCCATTCATGCCAGGCTTCGAGGATGACTCTTAGGAGCGGGAGATTCGTCTCCTACAGGAGCGCCTCCGTCAGCTGCAGACGGGTATCCGACCTCCATCCGTGTCCCCGATACGGCCGTCACCTGACTTCCCTGGTGATCACCCTCTTCTAGGAGTTTTTCCCGTCTCTCGCCCTCCTCAGCCTGCGGCTGCTCTCCCCACGGAGCGGCAGCCAAAGGACTTTGAGGCACCACCTCCACGATGCATCTGCGAGGATGGATTTGATTGCTGGGAGATCGTGTTTCAGGTGTGGGCCACTTCCGAGGGAGTGTGGCCTTACTACCACAGCCCATACCAGTCTACAGATCCAGCACAGGTGCTGACAGCAGTCCGGGCCATGCCAGGGCTTCTCTACGCCATGCCACGCGAGACTGTCGTTGACTTCCGTCCCTTCCTCGGCGAGGCTGGCACAGGCACCGGAGCTGATCCTCGTGGAGGCTGGGATCTGGCGTTGTCCCTACTGGCCGCAGAGACGCACGCCACACGTGCGTCACACATTCGTGCTTTCCACTCTCTCCGTCAGGGACCCGCGGAGCTTGCAGCGGATTACTGGCGACGCGCCATGCGTATCTACACGCGCCTGGGGACCTCAGGGGGCACAGAGCTGTGGGCGCTTCGGACGATCATGCTCGGAGTTCACCTGGACTACACCGACATATTCACATGGTACAGCGACGCTGCTCTCGAGCCTTTCTCAGCCACCCTGCAGCTGCTCCCTTGGGCCCATCAGTTTTTCCTCCAGGTGACGTCGGCCTGGGAGGCAGCAGTAGCAGTCCTCGCCTCACCACCATCTTCCCTCTTGCAGTCACCCTCACCTACCTCCATCACGACCTCATCTTCCTCCTCCTCTTCGATCTCGTCTACACCCACGCGGACGCAGGGCGTTGCAGCAACTGCCCAGGGGAAGAAGAAGAAGAATAGGAAGCGCAGATCGGGCCAGCAGTAGTCGTCATCCAGTGGTGGCAGTGGCCGTTCCGTGCACTGCTACAACTGTGGAGGTGCCCATCGCTACACCGAGTGCCAACAGCCGCTCGACTGAGAGCGCATCACTCGCGGACTTCAGGCTGCCCATGCTGCTCGCAGCGCATCCGGCACGTCGATTGCACACTCCTCTGGACGCGCGGCGACTACGACTACAGCTGTTCCTACATCCTCACCGGCGAGCAGCAGTGATCCTGACCCACGTGACCGCACCATCGCCGAGCTTCGTCATCTTCTGGTGCTTCACTTTTAGGGAGGTGCGAGTGTGTTGTCATTGTCGAGTGGGTCACAGACTGCTTGTTTGTCTGTCCTCGTGACTCGTGATGACACGTGTGGGGGAGCACAGTCCGCATGTGATGATGATGGGCCTTACTGCACTGACTGGATTCATGAGTCTCACCTTCGTGATGTACGTCGTTCCTTCCACTGACGGCTCAGCGTCCCTCTGATGCCGAGTGTTCCATTGCTTGTTGTATAGTGACGTCCACCAGTGGTGACTCCGGTGGTACTTGGATCATCGATTCCGGTGCCACCCACCACATGACGTGTCGTCGTAGTGACTTTGTAGTACTTGGTCCTGTCACGACTATCTGTTCTGTTCGTACAGGTTCTGGTCAGTCCTTACCGGTTCACGGTGTTGGGGTTGTATGCTTTGATGGTCCATCTGGCCCCCTGTATCTCTCTGACGTGCTGTTTGTGCCTGATCTTGAGCTCAGTCTGCTGTTTGTGCGTGCCTGCACTCTGATGGGTCTCTCCATTGAGCATACCGCTGATTCAGCGACTGTGACTGCTCTTGACACCCGTAGCATTGTCTTGCGTGCTTCAGTCATCGATGATTTGTACCGCATTGCTCGGCCCTCCTCCCCTTGCTCTCCCTCCTCCTCTGGTCGCGTTTTTGTCACTGGTGTTCTATCCCCAGAACACCAGCGGTTGCTTCACCAACGTCTGTGTCACGTGGGCTCCGACACTGTGTCGAACCTCATCCGGACATAGCCCGCTCTTGTTCTTGACGTGGCTTTTTCGAGAAGCCACCCAAGATCGACTGTCTTTTTTGCGCTCAGGGTAAGATGCACCGGTGCACTTACCCTGATTCGCGTTCCCGAGCGCTGAGACCCCTCGAGTTGGTCCACTCGGACCTGCTCGGTCCTCTCCCGGTCGAGTCGCTGTTCCAGAGGGGCCGGTATGTTCTGACGCTAACTGATGACTTCACCCAGATGCAGTGGGTCTACAGTCTGCGTGAGAAGAGCGACACCGCCCTTGCAGTTTGGCTCTTGCTCGTGATGGCTGAGCGTCAGTCTCGCCACACGCTACATATCTTTCGCTCCGATCGCGGTGGCGAGTTCCTCGGCAAGATGGACTCCTTCTTTGCTGAGCACGGCATTTTTCACCAGGTCTCCGCTCCTGCTACCCCACAACAGAACGGTGTATCTGAGCGCTGGAACCGCACCATGGAGGATGCGGTCCGCGCCATGCGGTCTGAGTGCGGTCTTCCGGAGTCCTTCGCATTCGAGGGCTTCGCCTACATGACTTGGGTCTAGAATCGCCTCCCGCATGGTCCGCTTCCGGATCATGTTACACCGTACGAGCTCTGGTTTGGCCGCCGTGCCGATCTTCGTCTCGCACGCGTCTGGGGATCCCTGGCCTGCATGTGGTACACCGAGGACCAGCAGGGGTCCAAGGTCTCCCCTCGGGGTCACTTGTGTGCCTTCATCGGCATCTCCCCGCGGTCAAAGGCCTGGCGCTTTTGGGACCCCATTCGCCGTCGTGTCATTGAGTCCCGTGACGCGCTGTTTTTCTAGTCACTCACATACCGTGATTTGACTTTGATCACAGCGCTCTCTGCAGCTCATGTCCCTTCCTGTGAGGNTGCCTCGTCTCAGCCCTCACCAGCTGTGGTCGTACCAGTCCCTGTGGTCGTAACTGTCCCTAAGCCTGAGGTGCGCCCCTCAACCTCCGGTTACTCCCGTGAGCCCGTTGGTCGCCTTCGACCACTGGATTCTGGAGCTCAGCGAGCGTCGGGTTCCGGACCCAGACGTTCCTCTCGCAGCATCGCGAGTGGTGATCCAGGCACAAAGGCCTTAGGCCTGAGTGTCCGCACTGAGCTTTCAGAGGTACACCCAGCGTGCCCCATAGGGCACGACCTGGTCACTCGCGAGTTCCATATCGCCTGTGACGCAGCAGCTGATCTCGTGGCCGTCAGGCCAGACACTGAGGCATGTGCACTTGCCACGCAGAGTTCCCCCTCTATGGCGCCGGACCCGGGCACATTGAGGGAGGCTTTCCCATCGCAGGATGCTGATGGCTGGCGAGCTACTTGTGAGGATGAGCTTCGCGCTATCCGAGAGCACGGAGTCGACGAGCTGGTCGACCTTCCCCCTGGGAGGAAGGCGATTCAGGTCAAGAGGGTCTTTCGCAAGAAAGTGAAGCCAGATGGCTCACCGAAACGCTACAAGGCCCGCTTGGTCGTCAAGGGGTTCTCTCAGATTGAGGGAGTTGATTACACTTACACCTTTGCCCCTATCGGCCGCATGACCTCAGATCGAACTCTGTTCGGTGAAGTAGCTCAGCATGACTGGGAACTACACCAGATGGATGTAAACAATGCGTTCCTCCATGGCTCTTTGGATGAGGAGATCTATGTGGCTCAGCCACCAGGCTTTGAGGACGGTGACAAGGTCTGGCGCTTGCACAAGTCCTTGTACGGCCTCAAGTAGTCTCCACGGTGTTGGAACCGGGAGATCACTGGCACCTTGACTCACGCAGGATACGTACAGAGCGAGGCAGACCCCTCACTCTTCATCCTACCGACACCCGAGCGGTTTACCGCCATCCTGGTCTATGTTGATGACCTTCTGATCGCGTCTCCATCGCTGGAGGCCGTGAAGGAGGCCAAGGCTGTCCTGCAGACCGCCTACAGGATGAAGGACCTCGGTCCAACATCGGTGTTTCTTGGTATGGAGATTGTGCGAGATCGCAGACATCGGACACTGTTGCTGCATCAGGCCCGATACGCACGAGTCGTGGGGGAGCGCTTTAGCGATCTCCTTGGTGCAGTGCCCACTGCTGCCACACCACTCTCACGTGATGGGCAGGATGCCCTGAAGGTGGATGACCCTACACAACTGGGGGAGACAGTGGACGTGACCTTGTACCTCCGTCTTATCGGATCTCCGATGTACCTGGCCACTACCACGCGTCCCGATATCGCGTTCGCCGTCAACCTCCTCGCTCAGTTCTCGCAGGCTCCACATGCGAGAGCTCTTCACGCGACTGTGCGAGTGGTACGGTACGTGGTCTCCACGCCGTATCTCGGACTCTGCTTTCGTCGGCAATGTTCGGTGGTCCTTGACGGCTACATCGACAACGACTGGGCTTGGAGCCCTGACGGGCGCAGTCGCACTGGCTACGTGTTTCAGCTCGGTGGTATCACTTTGTCTTGGCGAAGCGGGAAGCAGGGCTGCATCGCACGTAGCTCGTCGAAGGTAGAGTATGTGGCTTTGGGGGCAGGGGCTACTGAGGCAGTTTGGCTGCAGTGCTTGTTTCTTGAGCTTGGGCAGTCAGTACCCGCCATTGTGCTGCGTTGCGACAACCAGAGTGCTCTCGCCATTGCGTAGAACTCTGGTGTTTTTCATGCTCGCACAAATCACATTGCGGTTGAGCATCACTTCGTTCGTGATCTGGTGGAGCGACGCGTGATCTCTATCATGTGGGTTGGCACTGACTTGTAGCGTGCTGATTTCTTGACGAAGGCACTTGCCCGCGGAAAGTTCCTGGTGGCCATTCGTTCTGTTCGGCTTCGCCTCGTGCGTGACAGTGGTTCAGTGTGGGATGTATGTTGACGTCTCATCTGTCTGTGTCACTCACTATGTGGTTGTACCAGTGCTGCACCCGTATGGACATGCGTACCATCGGGTCATGGGGGAGTGTTGTGCTTTGTGCCGTTCCTGTACAGTTTACAGTGACCACTCGGCCGTGTCCATACTCGTGCAGATCCCTGAGGCAGGCGGCCCTGGTGACACGGGCGCGACGACAGGCGGCGGACTACCCGTCTGGAGCTGACTGACCACTGTTCCAGAGCCCCAGATGTCACCGGGACTCCTTGTTGTGCCTCCTACGTCTTGCAGGCGCCTTTCGGCGGACTGGGCATGAGGCCCATTTGCATGTTTTTGCATTATATACTTGCTGTCAGTCGATGGATGCATGCATGTGACCAGTCGCTGCGTTCGTCTTTTGATTTTGCACGTCTAGGTTCAGACGGTGTAGGATTCTGACATGTGTGCGCAGAGTTACGGCCAAAACAGTGGTTTTGGGCCGGTTTTAGGATAGCTCTTGGACTGCCGCGTGCGACACCCGCCGTGCGCCGCGGCAGGTACTTATGCCCTGGACCAGTTACTTGTCATTTCTCTCTGCATATGCTATAGTGAAGCATTCTGACACTTTGACTTGTGTCTCCTAGCCAAACTCTTGCCGTTGTGTGTACAACCTGTGACTATCGTCACCGTCTGACCAGGCACTGCTAGTTTACCGATATACCCACATTCGGGGTATATGGCAGAGGAGGGTGTGACGACACGACGGGCCTCCAGACTGCACCGAGACTTCTCCAGCACCTACGACAGCGCTGGCGAGACGCGGTCGATGCGTTCCGACAGCCATGTGGGCTTGTCAGGAGGCAGGAGAGTTTTCTCGGTGGGTTGAGACCCGCGCACCCGGTTGACTGTACTAGTGCGACGAGGAGACCCGATGGCTGTTGTGGGGCTTCCGACGTTCGGAAAGTTGTCTGTGATGTCTAGACGTTGATTCCGAGATGTTTTGATACTGCTCATATTTTCTCGGTGGTCGAGACCCGGGCACTCGACGAGCTGTTCCGTTTCCTCGAGGAGACCACCTTTGTTACTCTCGTGGTGTATGCAGTGTATTCTCCCTGTTGACTCATTTGGGTTCAGCAAGGGTGACGGGGCCCGGTGCAGCTAGCTGTCGGCGCCCTTATATAAGCCCGCTAGGGGCTCATTTGTAAACGCTCCTTGTTCTTTATATTCAGCGTTCCAGACTTAGCCAAATTCTTGCCGTCTTGCATCGCACTCACACACAGAGCTCATGTTCGTTCTTGCATGGGCCTGCATGCCCTAAAATTATTTCCAATCTGGTATCAGAGCACAGGGGGGCGTGTGAGCAGCAGAAGCAGCAGCAGTGGGCGGAACGCAAAGAGAACGCGCCACGTGGCACCCGCCGGCAACAGCCTGAGGGAGCGCAAAACGACTGCACGTGAACGCCACAGGGGAGGTGAGCCGAGCAGAGCAGCACTAGCGACTGCGGCGGCAACACCATTAGCGGCAGTAGCACGTGTTGACATGAGGAGCGTGCACGAGCGGCAGCGACGCAGTAGCAGCTTACAATAGTGGCAGCAGCGAGCAGTAGCATTGAGCAGAAGCAGCAATGTGTAGCAGCAACCAGCTACGCAGCAGCAGTAGCCGCAGCAGCAGGAGCAGCCGCAGTAGTAGCAGTAGCGGCAGCAACAGCAACAGCAGCAGCAGCAGCAGCGGCGCCGGCAGCAGCAGTAGCAGCAGTAGCAGTAGCAGCAGCATGCAACAGCGTGCAGAGCGAAAGCGAAAAAAAAAAGGAAAAAAAGGAGGGCAGAAGAAGATCACCAGCAGCAAGCAGCAGCAGCAGCAGCAGCTGCGTAGAGCAGCAACATCAGCAGCAGCAGCAGCACCAACAGTAGCAAAAGCAGCAGCAGCATCCGCAGCAGCTAAATCTGCCGCTACAGCTGCTGCTGCCGCTGCGAGGAGGGCCTCGCAGCCCTCCTCTGAAGGGGGGGGGCCTCTGAGGGGGCCTGTCGACCCCGTTCGCCACCCTCCCCTCTCCCTCCTTTCTCCCCTTCTCAAAGGGGGCCCTCGGAGGGCCCTGCTGAGCCCCTTCGAGGGGCCCTTCGGAGGGGGCCCGTCGGCCTCGCGGGCACCCTCGGCCCCCTCGGCCCCGTCGGCCGACCGACGGAGGGGCCGGGTCAGAGGGGCGGCCAGGATCCCCCCCCCCTCGCTCCCTCCTCCCCCCCACACGCTCTCGCTCACTCGCTCACTCAGCGAGCAAGCGAGCGAGCGTGCACAGGAGGGAGGACCGGACAAGCCGGACATCCCCCCCTCTCCCCCCCTCATTTTCTCCATTCGCCCATCCTCCGGGCAATCGAGAAAAGGGGGGGCGAGTGATAAAAACACGGAAAGGGGTACACCTTTCCACGAGTGGAAAAGAGAAAAAGCAACAAAAAATAAAAAAAATGGAGGGCCTAAGGCAAGCAGAGGAGAGCCCTATTAAAAAAAAGGGGATGGAGGATGAGGGCAAACGAAATAAAAGGAGGGGGTGGCCGTGGGCAAGAGAAAAAAAAACAACGGCAAAAAAAAAGGATAATCTTCCAACTACCACCGCAACAGCCGCTGCAGCTTTCATAACTGCAATAGCAGCATCAGGCGGTAAAGTGTCCACGACTACATCGTGCGGCGGCTGCGCGACAACTTCCGCTTTCGTCTTCTCAGCCGACTGCGGACGGTCGTCGGCAACGATCTCCGCTTCAAGACGCGTCTTCGACCGGCGTCTTTCTGGGGCCCGTGGATTGGTGAGCGCACTTCAACCCGCAGGATCGACGGCAGATTCGAGTCCTACCAGCTTCGAGGGCTGGGTCGTCTACCGCTTGGAGCAGCAGCCACACCTGCAGCCGCAACCCCTTCTCGTCTTGGAGCAGTCTTTGCTCCATTAGTGGCACCAGCATTAGTGGCCGCAGTTAGTCGGACTGTCGTCTCCGAACGTACTGTGGTAATGCAGCTCTTCCCGTCTGGTCACGTTTGCTGACCCGGATGCCGTGACCTCCAGGTGTGACAGTACCTACTGGCCCCGTTCTCTCCCGTGGCTTGGTGTTTACCACCTGGAGTAGGTGCCCTCGGCACCTATCCATCGTCCAGCGCAAGAGATGAGTACGCGGACGTGTGAGCAGGCGCCTTGCGCATTCGCCTGCTACTACTGGGGTGATGGACGTCATGGTTGGCGTCGCTGTTGGACGCGTCCTCCCGGCTGGCATCCACCTTGGCTCCAGCCTCGTCCGAGCTTGCGTCTTCCACAACATACGGATCTGTCGGTGTTGGTAGATCCCCTAGCTGGACCTCTGGCGAGCATATTCGCCGAGATCCGCAGCCTACGGCAGACGGTGCAGCGACTTTGTGACCTCGTTGTCACTGAGCGTGCTTCTGCTACTCGTTCGTCGACGGCCTCTTCGACCACATCTCCATCATCTCCTCCTTCTTCATCCGATGGTGTCCCTTCAGCTTCACTTGCCAGCCAGTCCCAGGCTGACACCATCTTTTCGATCCTCCACTCTACTGTGACCACGCCGCCACCCCGCGATGACTAATCTTCCAGCAGTCGTTCCACTCGAGTGACTCTACGACGTCGTCGTCAGCGCTCTGCATGGCGTGCTCACGCCGGTGTTGGTACATCCTCCACCTCCTCAGCCTCCATTGCTATACCTGTCGAGGGGGAGTGTGGTTACCGTGCATTGCGTGATGCGACAGTAGCGACAGGATCCGCAGTTGGGTCGAGGGGGAGTGAGTCTGATCCCGACATGGAGGTCATGGTGCAGACTTGCGTATCATCGAGCTCGACTTCCACGTCCGTGCTGGATCCAGATCTTCTACAACAGCAGCTTGCGTCAGGAGGTGTCCAGGCCCGGCTTCCCTGGGCGGTGCCACTCGCAGCTCCTACCGGTGGCGGCCCGGCGGTGACACACGGGTCCGGTATGGATCAGGATGCAGCTTTGGGAGTTTTGGCGGAGTTTGTACGGCAGGCTCACTTGAGTCCGGCGGAGGTTCCACTGCAAGAGATATGCGTGTCATCGAGGTCGACATCCACGCTGGGACAGGAGCCGGACGTTCTGCAGCAGCAGGTTGCATCACGAGGAGTGCAGGTCTCATGTGCCTTGGCGGTGCCACTTGCGACTCCGACCGATAGCGGCCTGGCGGTGGCACATGAGTCCCACGCGGATCGGGATACCCCACATGGATTTCTGGGGGCGTTGGCGCACGGGACTCATACTTGCCCGACAGTGGTCGCAGTACACGAGCAGAGTCGACCGGCTGATCTGTTGGAGGTTGAGGCATTCTTGAGAGCAGCAGTTCTCAGAGATGTCACCGGGTCATATGCTGCAGCAGACACAGCAGGCTCCACCGCCTCATCTGCGCTACTTGTGGATCAGCTTCAGCGTGAGGTGTCGTTCAGGTTCCTAGAGCCTCCAGGTTCCCGTACACACGGAGTAGCGACATACATGCCGGAGTCAGATGATGGTCCTCACTCTATCATCGAGCAGGTGGCAGCGACCAGTCTTCCAGGCGAGACAGTGCGTGAGCACCAGCTGCGCTTGCTGGTCGCCTTGACGGGCATTGTCGAGCCGGAGCCCTGCACATGTGTTTCCACTACGGCGGCAGTTGACGACAGTGGTGTAGATCCCTACATGCAGATGGAGTCACCTCGTCAGCAGGAGCTGAGTTGTGCACCTTCGTGTTCACCTGCTAGTGACCTTGCTGATCACATGGATACTGAGAGTGGTAGTACCTGCACGAATGACGTTTCCACATGCTCTACGGACTCAGACGGCTCCTCCTTCTCCTTCTCTCTCGGCATGCGACCGCTCACTCCTCGCATGACAGACACGAGCTGCGATGTGGATGTGACACCTGCAGCTGCATCCGATGTTCCAGCGTCTCGGCACATTGCGAGCTTGGTTGACCCCCAGGAGGATGCAGCAGCATCAGTTCCATCGTCTCCAGCATCACAGATGCAGATGGCGTTGTACTCACGAGTTGTGCAGTCTGCATGTGCAGCATCCAATAAGGCAGAGTTTATTCTACACCAGGTCGACATCGGCCACCTCGACATGTCCGAGGCAAATTACGCCGACCTGTAGGAGCGTGTAGTGATGCTGCAGCGGGAGATGATGGCAGCGCGTGAGCGATTCTCACAGGATGGCAACATCAGTACTATCGGCAGGTCCCCTGCGCCAGCAGCATCTGGCACACCTATGCTTGGGGAGCATCTTGTACGCGCTCCGAGTATGACGTCCGTTGGAGACACTGTCAGAGGAGAGGTGAGCGTGCCTTCGGCTTCCGCCATTCTCGCTCCTGTCGACCCCATCATCGCTCCTTCTTCTTCTGCTGCCATCACGCACCTTCATCCACCCGACTCACTTACCCTTTCTTCATCTTCATCCACGAGTGGTGATCCGGTTTGTCGTTCCAGCTCTCCTCCTCCGGCGGTACACCCCTGTGCCTCAGGGTGCTCTATCTGGCCTCCGAGGCCAGCTCTGCCACTTCATCCACGCACGCGTGCTGCTCGTCCATTCCCGTTCCTCCGGCGTACACAGATGCATCGCGGCAGTGCGGAGGCAGGAGAGACTATGAGTTGGGACCCTTGGAAGTCACGCAAGGACTGGCATACCCTACGCGATGCAAATTCACGTGAGGAGTTGTAGCCAGAGACACCACTTCGTCTTTGAGGGAGGGAGTCGACTCACAGGTGACAGGGGGAGCTGTCTCTACATGATGGATACACTACATGACTCATCGCCCAGGATCTATTCAGCTACGACATCAGCATCTCCATCGAGGACATCGCTGCCAGGTTCATCTGCCCAGGGGGAGTGTTATGTGGACCTCGACCTGACGCGACGCCATGGGAGATGCATGGCGAGGTCCATGCTTTGTTCTGAGCATGTACAGCATCCCGCATGTGCCTCACGCTACGTGCCTGCATAGCTGCATGTACATGGCAGCACCCTGTTGGTCGAGACCCGGACACTTGGTGCGTTGTACCAGTGTCACGAGGAGACCATGTGATCGTGTGTCTTGTGTATGGCTATAGTGTGTGTGGCATGTGCATGCGAGCTGTTGGTCGAGACCCGGACACGTGGTGCATTGCACCCGTGTTACGAGGAGATACTATTGTGATGGATTGCTCGTAGTGGTCGAGACCCGGGCCCTGGTACCGCCAGTGTCACGAGGAGACCATCTTGTTTTTTTGACATGTGTGTGATAGGCATGACACTGGTTTGTGCACGTGTGCATCCCTCCTCTCATGGTCGAGACCCAGACACTTGGTGGGCAATGCCAGTGTCCAGGGAGACCCTAGATGGATAGCAGATGAATGTGTGTGTGTGTATCTGTGTGAGTTGACTCATGCATCGTATGGCTTGCCATACATTGTTGTTCCATGCCTTCGTTCATTCGTTCTTGCGTGGACGGCTATGTTAGCCAGGGGGAGTGTTGGTTTGTGTGGCTTCCACCCGTCACGACCGACACTGCTAGTTTACCGATATACCCACATTTGGGTTATATGGCAGAGGAGGGTGTGACGACACGACGGTCCTCCGGACTGCACCGAGACTTCTCCAGCACCTACGACAGCGCTGGCGAGACGCGGTCGATGCGTTCCGACAGCCATGTGGGCTTGTCAGGAGGCAGGAGAGTTTTCTCGGTGGGTTGAGACCCGCGCACCCGGTTGATTGTACCAGTGCGACGAGGAGACCCGATGGCTGTTGTGGGGCTTCCGATGTTCGGAAAGCCGTCTGTGATGTTTGGACGTTGATTCAGAGATGTTTTGACACTGCTCATATTTTCTCGGTGGTCGAGACCCGGGCACTCGGCGAGCTGTTCCGTTGCCTCGAGGAGACCACCTTTGTTACTCTCGTGGTGTATGCAGTGTGTTCTCCCTGTTGACTCATTTGGGTTCAGCAGGGATGACGGGGCACGGTGCAGTTAGCTGCCGGCGCCCCTATATAAGCCCGCTAGGGGCTGACGTGTGTTCGCACGAGTTATTTCGTTCGTTTTATGTCGAAGTTCGTCGAAAACGAACTTCGATTCATGATTTGTCGTTCTGGCGCGAAATCGTCCCGTGCGAGGCACGTCGGCGATTTCGCGCCAGCTATTTCGACCTCCCATCGCTACCCCTATCCCTTCATCCTCTCTTCCTCGTTTGCAAGGAGGGCGAGGGGGGGCGAGGGCACGAGGCCACGAGGCCTCGCCCTCGAAGCCCTCGTGGCCTCCCAGCCGCCGATCCGGCTGAGGCCGCGATCGGCGGCTGGCGGCTGGCCGGCCGGTGGCCGGCCGGTCGCTTGGCCGGCCGCCGGCCATCCAGCCTGCCGGCAGCGGGCTGGCCAACAGCCAGCGAACTGCTGGCCGCCGGCCAGCCCTCGCTGACGCGAGGGGTGGTGCGCAACCACCCCTCGCATCAGCGAGGAGGGAGGGCCGAACCGGCACTCCCGCTACATTCCTCCCCACTTATTATGAACCGCCCCGGTTCATAAACAACAAGTAGGATTGTCAGTCAGTGAGTCATCAACATTGTGAAAGAAAATTAATGATTTCAATCACCAGCTAAACATGAACATGTGCATGGTACGTAGACCTAAGCTGAAGCTTGTAGGTCAGCACGGCTAGCGGCCTCCCCCCTTTAGGCTGGAGCGTCCGCGCGACAACCATGTTGGGCGTCCCCAACCTCCTATGGTCGCTGTCCATGAATACTGCCATGTGGGAATGTTGTTCACTTTTCCGCGTTCAGGTGGTACCTCCTGCCACGCGTCGATCTGTGCGAGCTTCAAGCTCGCTCCAGTACTCGTTGACCACCCCTGTGGGCAACCGAGATTCGGGCTCCCATGAATTATGTTCAGGTCCACAACCGGCCCAATGGACGAGGTACTCCCTGACAACGCGCGACCGAAGAGTACGCTCTCGGTGCTGGAGTAGGCGAAGGACCTCGTATTGGCCGTCGGCAGCCAGGACAGCTGGCGGTGGCTGAACGGTTCCTCCTGCCGTGTATGGAGCCAGCAAGCTCACATGAAACACGTCATGTATCTTCATACTCGGCGGAAGTAGCAATCGGTATGCCACTGGCCCGATGCGTGCTACAATGGGAAACGGCCCAATCCACTTCGGTAGAAGTTTTCTTGCCCCTCGCGACTTCAACCGAAGGTTTTTAGTGCTAAGCAGCACTTTGTCACCGATGTCAAACGACACCTCCCGGCGACCTTTGTCGGCATATGCCTTTTGTCGCTGCCGAGCTGCTTGAAGGTGACCCTTCGCCTCCTGCAACAAGGAGTCGATGCGCTCAGCAAAAGCTTGAGCAGAAGGGACCTGCCCTCCTGTACTCCCACCCTTCACCAATGAAGAGGGTACCACTGGATGCCGACCACTGTTCAACACGAACGGTGTAAACTGTGTGGACTCATTCACCGAGTTTTCACCGCAAACTCTGCCGGTGCTAGGAATTCGTCCCAATCATGCATGGCAGGGTCCACGTACATGCGGAGCATCTGTTCCAGAGTGCGATTCATGCGCTCTGTTTGTCCATCCGTTTGAGGGTGAAACGCTGTCGACATTTGCGACTCACTGCCAAAGTACTCGTGCATCTTTTGCCAGAACTTACTAGCAAATTTTCGATCTCGATCGGAGATAACGCGCAACGGCAAGCCGTGGTACTTTACGACACCCTCAAAGAAGAGACGAGCGGTCTCCTCTGCGTTGACGTCAGTGGTTGTAGGAATGAAATGTGTCATCTTCGTCAAAAGATCCACAACCACTAGTATTGCATCGTGGCCACGGGCCGTGTCCGAAAGACAAGTAATGAAGTCCATGCTGACGCACTCCCATGGAGTCCCAGGAATGGGAAGCTGCTGTAGGAGTCCAGCAGGCTTCTTGTTACTAGCCTTATTCCGAAGACATGGGTCGCATGTCATGCAATACTTACGGACATCGACACTCCACCCTGGCCACCAATAGTGGTCCGAGAGTGCCTGTCCGGTCTTTCGGGGTCCCACGTGACCTGCGACCGGCGGGTCGTGGAACTGGGAGATAACCTTTGCTCGAAGGTCTCCCGAGTTTGGCACAACAACTTGTTCTCCGTGCCAGAAGATTCCTGCGGCCTCCACCAAGCCNTTACAAAACCGTTGTAATGGATAATCTCTCGTGGTGGTTGACGCAGAGGTGCAGGGGGATCTGGTGGTGGTACGGTTGCTGTTGCAATGGCCATAAAACACCCACTGACCTCGGTGGTTGCTTTTATTTCCACAGGTTGTCGGCTTAGTGGATCTGCCACATTGATGCGTCCTGGCCGATATTCCCATGTGAACGAGAATCGACTCAGGTATTCGCTCCAACGCGCCTGTCGTCTTGACAAGTTCGGTTGCGTTTGGAAAAATACCAATGGATTATGGTCGGTCACAACCGTCACACCCCCTTCAGCACCCTCCAGGTAGCAACGTCACATTTTGAAAGCATGCACTACCGCAATGAGC
This sequence comes from Penium margaritaceum, assembly GCA_023375785.1. Taxonomy (NCBI): domain Eukaryota; kingdom Viridiplantae; phylum Streptophyta; class Zygnematophyceae; order Desmidiales; family Peniaceae; genus Penium; species Penium margaritaceum. The sequence goes on from SZWC01019897.1 coordinate 26,499, forward strand.
TCTTGATCCCCGGTCGTGTACCGCGTTTCCGCGGGTATGAGCTTTCGGCTCTCATACGCAACTGGGTGACCTTTCTTCATGAGGACGGCTCCAAGTCCTACTACCGACGCATCACATCGAACCTCCCACGGTTGCGATGGATCCGGAAGAGCTAGAACGGGCGCCGTGGAGAGAAGCTCTTTGACTTTGAGAAAAGCGTTCTCGCAATCAGATGCCCATTCCCAACGCACGTCTTTTCGCGTGAGCCTGGTTAGCGGTGCTACCAGGGTCGAATACCCTTGCATAAACCGTCGAAAGTAGTTTGCAAGTCCGAGAAAAGACCGAATCTGCCCAACATTTTCGGGGCATGGCCGGTCCATAACGGCTTGGACTTTTCGTGGGTCGACACGGATGCCGTCTTTGCCGACGATGTGTCCAAGGTACTCGAGCTCATCTTGTGCAAACTTGCACTTGCTCACTTTCGCATAGAACTTCTGTTCCCGAAGGATTGTGAGAACTTCGCGCAGATGTTCTATGTGCTCTTCCATTGTTTTGGAGAAAACCAGGATATCATCCACGTAAACCAAGACAAACTGTCCCAGTTGCTTGGCGAACGTTCGGTTCATTTCTCCTTGGAAGGTTGCCGGGGCATTTGTAGCCCGAAGCATAACACTCGGAACTGATAGTGTCCCATGTGCGTTCGAAACACGGTTTTGGGCACATCATCTTCCGTGATGCGGATTTGATGGTACCCTTGAGACAAATCCAAGGACGAAAATACTTTTGCGCCTTGGAGTTGGTCAAAAAGGTCCTCAATTCGCGGTAAGGGGAATCGATTTTTCACCGTCAGCTTGTTCAACGC
>SZWC01019897.1:31270-42379 GCA_023375785.1 Penium margaritaceum
GGGCATGAGGCCACGAGGCCTCGCCCTCGAGGCCCTCGTGGCCTCCCAGCCGCCAATCCGGCTGAGGCCGCGATCGGCGGCTGGCGGCTGGCTGGCCGGTCGCTTGGCCGGCCGCCCGCCGTCCAGCCGGCCGGCAGCGAGCTGGCCGACGGCCAGCGAACTGCTGGCCGCCGGCCAGCCCTCGGTGACGCGAGGGGTGGTGCGCAACCACCCCTCGCATCAGCGAGGAGGGAGNTTTAGCTCTCAAACGCACTTTACGGCGCTTGAATCCGTCAAGTGTTGACGCCGTAGTCCCTTCTGGCGTTTCTGCTGCTGCTTGCAGCTGCCGGCGGCGTTTTATCTATGTCGTAGCTGCCGTTTCCGTCGAACCCTTGGTCTCGAGGGTCGTCTCGCTCTGAGAACCATTGTAACAGGCGTGTCTCCAGCTCCTGCTCTGAAGTCGTCGTCGGAGTTCGCAGAATGTCGTTCTCAGTCCGCGTTAGGGGTTTACCCCCTTCGCAAGACTGAGGGGCAATCGTCATCAACGACCCAGAGCAGGGAGACTCGAATATTTTGAGACTCCCAGTCCCATTTCCGTTTTTAACCAAACCCCTGGTTTTGGGACCCAAACCGGGGATTTTTACCTCGAACTCGTGTGTTCGCACGAGTTATTTTGTTCGTTTTATGTGGAAGTTCGTCGTAAACGAACTTCGATTCATGTTTTGTCGTTATGGCGCGAAATCGTCGCGTGTGAGGCACGCCGCCGATTTCGCGCCAGCTATTTCAACCTCCCATCGCTACCCCTATCCCTTCGTCCTCTCTTGCTCGTTTGCAAGGAGGGCGAGGGGGGGCGAGGGCATGAGGCCACGAGGCCTCGCCCTCGAGGCCCTCGTGGCCTCCCAGTCGCCAATCCGGCTGAGGCCGCGATCGGCGGCTGGCGGCTGGCCGGCCGGTCGCTTGGCCGGCCGCCGGCCGTCCAGCCGGCCGGCAGCGAGCTGGCCGACGGCCAGCGAACTGCTGGCCGCCGGCCAGCCCTCGGTGACGCGAGGGGTGGTGCGCAACCACCCCTCGCATCAGCGAGGAGGGAGGGTCGAACCGGCCCTCCCGCTACAATTGCATTAGAATGTTTTTTCATTTATTAGAAACCATTGATAGACCATGCACATGCATCTTCAAAACTGATTCTGAAGGACTATTAGAGGCATGCTAGGTTTCAATTCATAAAAAATGTTTCTGTAGAAATAGAAAAAAAATCATGTACATGTGTCAGACAAACATGCATTTTTACGCAGAGGCATGTGTGAGGATAAGCAAGGATTCAATGGATGTATTTGACATGGGTGATTGACATGTCATTGTGTGACCTTCACACCTAAGAATTACTATAGAAAAATGACCATATTCATTCATTTTTCTTCATAAATCTGATGCTGCCTTACATGGTTACCACTTACCAATTCCCACGTTCATTCCCTATGAAACACCCATATTATTAATGTAGTTTCCCATGCAAAGCTATGCACAACCATGGTTATTCTTCATTGGATTAAAATTGCCATAAAAACAACAGGTGTACATTCTCTTCAGTTTACATTGGGTACTCGAAAAACAAACTCAAGAAAGTCATCAAGCTCAAGCAAACTTAGATACAACCATCATGTCCTAAAGCTTTAGAGAAGAAGATCATCCTACGAGCAAAGCCAAGAGGGTGAGGGCGGAGAGAGAGAGAGAGAGATAGGGAGAGAGAGAGAGATAGAGCGATAGAGATGGAGAGAGAGAGAGAGAGAGAGAGAGAGAAAGAAAGAGGTAAGGACATACCCTCCCCCCTTGGAAGGATGTGATCAAGAAGGGAGATGTATTCACCCTTTTATGATACAGGGCAAAACCTGTCAGATGTTGGAACTAGATCTTGAAAGTGAATGGCATGGGTTATTAGGAGATGAAGAAGGAGTAGTAATGGGTGCTTTCATAATGGTATCATGATAAACACTACCAATAACACCACACGATAAAGGAGTAGATTCTGGCATGACCATAGAACGAGAACAAGAATAGCGCACGCTTTTTGGTGATCACACAAGTCATGCACACAAACAAGACGTAACATCAAATGCATCGACTGCTAACTATGACCATGGCATGGCCGCTATGTCATGTCTCACCTTGCACCACGGAACTTACAAGTGCTGTGGTTTATAGTTGTACATAATTCAGTAAAAAAAATCCTCACCCAACAGAAGTTAGATACTAAGGATATCTTGGCAACACTCTACACCTCATCAAGAAACCTTGCGAGGGGTGAAACTGGCTTTGACCATGGATGTGTACAATGATAAAAGTGCACTTGAAATTGGCTATGGGATTCGTGCATTGGTACCATAGTTGGTGTTGTTAATCATTGCCATGCACCTTCTCCTTGTCAGTGGAGACGTTGAAAATTGTAAAAAAAACAAACAGATGAACTTGAGTAATATCCCTAGAGAGCGTGCATGACTATACTACACTTCATAGCATTGTCAAGAGATGCTTGTGATTCCGTTCTTTCCTATTGGTCAAGGTTTACTTGTCATTGGTTGTTCCAAACAATGTGGTTCATGTTTTATCGCAAGCGCCTACCCGACTAATACAACTATACTAAACCATTCAACAATTTGGTAGACTTGGTACTTCCTTTCCTGTTTCATGTCATCCACAACCTCCACAAATTCTAAATCCTAACTTGAAGCAAAAAAGGGCATTGTGACATGCCATGGTGCCATTTCCACTTTGAAACTTGACTTTTGACAATGGACATATCTTCTGTTCGAACTATGCATGCAAGTGCACTGTTTGAATAACATAAATGTTACTACGCATGACTGACAAAGAACTCACATATAATAATCATAACAAAAAAGACAGGAAGGATTAGTAGAAGAGACAATACTAGAGAGGGCAATGGTGACAATAATCGTAACAACAATACTAGTAACAACACTCAAAGAGACGTGGCGACAACATCGGCGGTTGTAATAACAACATCAAAATTAGAAGTGGTTGGTTTGTTGCATCAACAACGATTGCAATAGGTGGGATAGTATGGGAGCAGGGGTGCATAAGAGGGGGTGTTTGGGGGGAGGGAGTAAACGTTTAAGGTGTCGGGAGAAAACACTTCACTCCACATATTTCACATACATGGTGGCCTTACATGACTAGAATGCGAGTAACTTAGTTCTTGAACCACCCTTGTCATCATTTGTATTACTACACTTACACATGTATTTTTTTTTCTATTTTTCTATGCACATTTGCAAAAGAGACATATCGTGTCTAGGATTCCTAAGATGACACTCTCTACCAAATCTAGAACATGATCTTCACTAATGTGTGACTGTGGAATGACATCAATGTGTTACCACTAGGACAACGATGGAAGTAGGCCACATAAACATGAATAATGTTCATCTGTAAGTAGAAGGGCTAGAGGGAGAGAAGGATACTTTGGAGTGAGACAAAGTGTTTTGGGAAATGTGAGGGGACTTTACTCATACAATTGGATGTAGATTTTTGGTAACACGCTTTTGAGTTTTTGTTTAAACAGAATTGTTGCAGTTTGTCATGAGGAAATAAAAAATTCGTTTTAGAGCTTAAAGTGAATACAATCTAAACCAGGTGTGGATGTAGATTTCTTGTAACACACTTTTGAGCTATTGTTTATGTTATTCTAAGTCTTTCTTTGTCGTGCTTGCTTTTATGTAAAAGACACTCAAGAATGGCTGTCAATGGTTGAATCCGGGGTTTTAACATTTTGTTTGCTAAAGAGTGAAGCCAGGACCTTTGTGTTTATTAGAATACAAAATTGTGAACCATTTTTATGTGGGATTGTGTTTTAGTTGACAAGTGCCCTTGCATTAGGGAGTCACAAGTTGGAAGACAAATAGAATGAAAAGCCTCACACATTTTCACTATAATTAGCCTACTTTGAGAACATGTACATTGCTTACGTTGAAGCTTCACCATATTGAGCAGTTATGGCAGACAATTTTACATAGAATTTGCTAACGATTTTCGATAGTAGCTTGAGGTGGTCTTCAACACCGGAGTAGATGGAGTTCATGTTGGTTAGATGCAAGTGCATATTCAAGCTTTCAACTCTCCTCTGAATGATGGCCTCCTCTCGTGCCGTCTATGTACAACACATGTGCATGTAAATTGTAATACACCGATTCTTAGTGATTTTTACACATTTCCAATGGCTCAATTTCAATGGTGCCTCTTAGCAATGGCCAGCAACTGTAATCACTAAGACCTTAACCAGGAATGTATGTGATCTCTAACATATTGTTTAACCACCTAATGTACCATAGTTGAAAGCTGCAAAAATATGGTGAAGAATAATAATATCATAATGTTACATTAGAAATACATTGCAAGTAACAAGAAAATATGGATAGATCATGCACATACATATACAAATATGATACTGGAGGCTTGTTTAAGGCATTCTAGGTTTCTATTCAGTAGAAATTTTTGTTTAGAAATTGAAGAAAAAATCATGTACTTGTGTCAGACCAAAATGCATGCTTAAGCACGGGCTTGTGCGAGCATGAGGACGGATGTAGTGGATGTCCTAGACTTGGGTGATTGAATTTCATGCATTAGTCTAATTTTTAATGAGTGTTTTCACGATCCACAATAGTTCTTGCCGCTTGTTTCTCTACACATTCCTTTTGTATATTAAGCTTATCTCTCTGTGGTGTCATCGCTTTGAACTGTTGCTGAAATCATGACATTCTTTGAACTTTTACAAGGTGAATCATCCCAAGAAACACTATAGCCATCAATGATTTACTATGTTTCACAAAGGAATGAGTTTAAGATGACGATCTGCAAGTTCAATTTTTTCCAGAATGGAGCATGTCCTATAAAGGAATCCTAAGCAACAAGATCTAGCTCCTGAATCACACATGCCACAAGATGGCTCTCTTAGTACCTACCATCAACAAAAAAACATCACACATAACTTAACATAAAGAACTCAGAAGCAATACCTTGTTTCTTGTGGTCATGCACATGTTTTTAGCCTTAAAGAAGTCCATAGTATTACACCCCAATCAATTTCTCTCCTTTTCTGAGTCGTAGTTATCATACACTCCCCCTCTTATCATCCAACACCATTTGCATTGATGTCCTTTTTCATGTTTCCTTCCTGAAATCCTTTCACAAACCTCCTCTCACAAGGGGCCCTCCAACATATCATTGTCGACCTTCATTTTTGTTATGTCATCAACCTACTTCAATGTTGTTGCATAGCTTTGTGACAATGTATCAATATACTTGAGCTATAGCGGCCATGAGCGCAAATCTCTCATGAGGTTGTGTCAAGTGTTGAGAACAGCATATGGTTAAATACGGAGTTGATGAGTTTCAGGTCAAAATTTGTTCAAAATCAGTGAAAAAACATATACATCATTTGCTTGCAAAATGCATCTCACGAGGTACACTCGGAAATGCTCGGTTGAGCCACTCTAATTTGTAGAAAATATTGTTTTTGAACTTTGCATGACCATTGATAATGTTCATGTCTAGGTGTATCTCTGAACAGGTTACGGTTTGCTTTGATATAAAATCATTGGACATATCATAACAGTAAACCTTGATGAAATACAACCATAGAATTAGTTGTGAATAAGAAACGTACTTTAGAGTTTAGTAAAATACTTGGCATGATCAAGAAATTGACATGGAGGGAGTACCAGATAGATGCATGCAATTAGTCATTACCCATCATTGAAGAGATCCCGTTATTGTTATGGTGGCTAAGTAGGTGACAAATACAGAAGTTTTTTACCGATTCTCAAGCTGACCATGATCGTTTGATGGTTGTCCAACATTGAGGACTACATTCTTGTTCTACGATGTTTTAGCGTTTGACCTAACAGACATGCATAATGCCATTGGCAAGAGCACCATCGGAGAGGTACTGGAGAATACTTTAGATCTGTTAGAGAGCTTACACTCAATTGTCAGATTCTGAATCAATTTCTAGAGTTCACATTAAAAAAACATTAGTTTGTTCTGGTTTATTGCGAAGGTTTATGCGGTGAAGTAATACCTTCGTAGTAGTTGTGCATTACCAATGCAAAAGACTCACTATTACATCGTAACCACAAGTTGTCCATTATACTTGGTTGAGTTCCATGTCTAACTGCCACCAAATTCATGAGTTCCTTTGATTTTCTCTCCTCAAGTGACATGATACTAACTTTATGCTCAACATGCATAGGTTGAGCAAGAAACACATAGATAGAACTCCATGGGAACAAGATGCTAAGGTGGTGATGATGGGTCTTCTTTGTCATCATTTAATGATTTATTCCATCTCCCACTTTTTCTATGAATGTACGTACATGATGATTAAAACATTTCACTTTTTTTATGGCAACTTCTGGTAGACCCTCACAAGCAAAGTGATTGTTATGTGAATGCATAAACATATACTAGTTGCAAGATGTATGCGATGACAACACGTTTGCTATGTGGAAGTCTCGTGTCTTTTCATCGGCAGTTTGAACAACTTTTGGCATCAACAAGCGCAGTCACACGTTGTCTCTCCTATTCCTTAACGATTCTTTTGCACCAAACATTCTCATTGGGATGTGTTGCATTCAGTGGGACATGTTTATTTTTGAGCTTGTGTGTGGAATTTTGTGCGTAAACATACACTATAGTTTTCACTGTCGAGTGAGTTTGGTTTCAAGAGGAGTTTAGGCGTGCAAAAGAGTGCTACTTGTTTGGCGTCACTATGCACCATTGGGCAAGGCATCACAGACGCTCATCCACAATACAAAGAAGATGTCTGTGTGGTTTTGCACGGTTGCAAGGGCAAGCTCTTGTTCATAATGCATGGTTGGAAATCAAGTGAAAGCAATGCCTCTGTCTTCATCACTTACCATGGTTTGTATCATGGCTGAATCATCAACATCCTCATCGCTTTTTCAATATCATCAAGGAGTTATGACCCATAGGCTCTTTACACCTTGACATGGACACATGAGAGGATTGGGAAAATTGGAACTGGTTTCCATCGAAACATCAACTACATTGGCTTAACCGGCAATAACTTTGACTACTTCTTTGACCATGTGCTGAACTTTGGAGTCGGCCAAATTCTCTCATGTGAAGTAGTGGAGCAAACTGTTATTGTCATTTGGTCAACTTTGTGGTCCATAGGTAGCATTTTCTAGAAAGGACCTTTCTTCTCTCTCTAACATTGTCTTGTTTTTATCATTGACAATAAACACTTTTCTTGTCATGTAGTCCTCAACGTGAGTTATTGATGAAGGACTACTTTCATGCTAACGTCACTTCTATGTTGTAAAAGGTCAAAGTGGAATGTCAAACATAGTGGATGTTAACCATGAAGATGCTATACATGGCATACAATGAATGGGGGCCGTTGGAGCATGGTTGAGAGACAACTACGGCATACCCTCGATCTGTCAGACATGTTGTGGGCAACAATCAAACAACTCACAGATGTTCTTTGATGGACATGATGGAGGATATCTCATGTAAGAAATGTCCTCGCCTTGGGCTTGCTTTACCATTTCTCAACAAATTAATCAACTTGCTTGAGGTTCATGCTATGGCATGCATGAAGGTTGTGGCCATGATTGATGTAGCAGTGGGCATCCACTTGGATAACGTCAACTATGAGTTGCTCAAAGTGTAGCATGCACTTTTTTTGTGGTTATCAACGATGGGAGAGCATATCAACATATAGTTTAGGCTGATTGGGGACATCCAGTATATGGGTGCTCTTGTATTGACTTGTAGCAAATCGTCCACACATCGGCATGTATCCATTACTTATGCAAACTCCACGTGTTTGACAACCAAGGTACTGCTACGGAGGTGCTCTCACACCAAAGGATGTAGCAACTACACCAGGCAATGATTAGCACATGTTGACGTTGTTTTGCATGAGCACACTTTTGCCTTGAATTTCAGGAGTTTGGCATGCATTAAATTTCGTTTCTTGATCTTGATACGTAAGCGATGATAGTAGTATGTGACAACAACCCAAGAGTTGCTACCGTGATTTCAAGTCCATGTGGATGTAGCAACTCGTATCAAATCTAGGTCACCTCGGGAGAAGTTTATGGGCTTCTTTGTTGTCAACAACTACTTTAGCTCAAGTTAAACTTGCACCTCCAGCCTGACATGGTAAGGGAAGTTGAGTTGGCATTATGTGAGAGTAGCTTATGGGAAAATGCCTTTATCCAAGCTTCAATTATGTGTACTTCGAGTTGACATGCGATGGCGAGCCAGGACAAGTCAGCCATGCGATTCTGGAGCACACCATTGTAGTGCTCCTCTTTGTTTTTAGCCCGTTTTCACAATCTTCACTTTCTCATTAACTGAGGTCTACGAGAAATTGGGAATTTTCATCTCACACTATAACGTGAGGGTCATGGTGTGAGAAGAAGGATGAAGTGGATTTTCTCCTTATTAGCAAGGATGTAAATCGTGCACAAGGATTCAAAGCCAAAACAAAAAATATGGCAGTTGTGTCACGAGAGTCGGTTGTAGGAGGGAGCGCAAAGAGATGAGAGGGGTAGTGTTGTTCGAGAGACCAAGCATGGTCTTGCTCCTCAAACCGGACAAGTAGAAGAATGCAAACATTTTTCACAAATGACCACATGGTCATTTTTGAAGAATGTGAAACTAAGCAAACGTGTCGTACGTCCGAATTCGGACCACTAACAAGCATTCTATCCTTTGTGGGACGGTCATTTTTATCATTTGGCCATGTTTTTAGGAGCCTTTGGAAAATGGTCGCGGCACAGAGTTGTTCTCATATTGGCCATAAAGTGTTGCTCATTTTCAGATTTGGCCATAATTTACTGCGCTCTGTAACCTCCCTTATTGTTTTAGCCATATTCAGGTGTGGCCATTAAGACGACTGATGTAATAAGGATGGCGCGAGCGACCGATATCTATAAGAGAAGCCTGGTAACCACATGGTGATCTCCTAAAGCACTTCTTAGCATTCAAATCCAAAAAGATGGACATGAAAGGGGAAAATTTACTCTTCAAGCACGGTCCAACAAATAAAGAGATAGAATCACAATGATGAAAGAAACTGAAACTATATTTAGGACCTGAAGGGACTAAATAGAATCTTACAAAGTAGAATAGGTAATTGAGATCGGAATGTAGTCACTCACCCTTCATAGGGTAAGAAAGGTTGGTAAAGTAATCTTCTTCATTTACAAGTTCATATACAAATAACATTGTGCTTGTTTATTATTTCATGTATTTACGTGCGACTAATGTATCTCTCTCATGCATTGTTTACTTTCATCTAGAAATACATATAAATAAACAATTTTTAAAGCACAAAATCTTTCATGATAAATGCAAATTCGTAATGATATCGTGATTTAAAATGAAACAAGTTTAGTAAAAAAAAAATTATGAATCAACATTTGCGTGATAATTCATTCTCTTAGCACATGGAGAGGCATAAGTAATACGTTAAATTATAACCTTCAAACAATTTTTATTATTCAATTCTCATTTCAAGATTTTCTACGTTATTTTTAACATGTAATATGGTCCATTATTTTTATTTAAATGAAATATTCTAGTTTTGATATTCTATCATGTTATCATAAAAGTTTTGAAATATGATATTCCTTTAATAAAAAATCACCCCATCATACGTGCAAACGTAAGCTAGCCTAGAGAAATGGTTTAACTCTACATAAATTTCAAAATACACGAAATTTGCCTTCAGAACATCGTTCAACACATTTGCTTCATTTTACTTATTATTCTCAATATGAAGTCATTCATTAGCCATAACAACCTTCATTTTAAGGGATTTATACTATACGACAACAATAAAACGTACCAAATGATGGAATAGTTTGAAATTCGGATACTTAAGTTTATCTTGAGATTCAAATAAGACTTATATGATTTTTTCCATAATTGTTTGATCATATTTTTATGTGATTGTAAATGTCTTTGCTTTATAATGGACAAATACGTGTACATTGATTTCTAAACATCAGTTCATTTTGTCAGTGAGATGTCGAATTTCATCTTTATTTGGGGTAATAAATCAATAAATTATATAAAAAATATATTATTCTATTGAAATTACCACATATTATCTTCAATCTATAATTTAAATTAGTTAGATTGTTTAAGAGATTATGTTTCTTAGTTTTCTAACCATTTGAAGGTTTAGTAATTATTTTGTTGTTTTAATCACCTGTATTAGGTCATAAGAGATTTGTATGGAGGGGAAAAGCATCTCTTTAGTTGCTATTTCTTCCATCATTGTGATTGTACTTCATTATTCGTTTGAGCGTGCTTGTAGAGTAATTGTTTCCCTTTCATGTCCATCTTTGTGCTTTTGAATGCTGAGAAGTGCTTTGGGAGATCACCGAGTGGTTACGAGGCTCCTGTTGTCAATATCGGTCGCTCTCGCGATCCTCTTTCCGTCGGCCGTTTTCATGGCCACATTTAAAAGGAGGGACCGGCTCGCGCTTGAATACAGCGAAAACAGTAAGGGAGGCTGTGGAGGGTAGTCAATTATGGCCAAATCTGAGTATGAGTGACACTTTATGGCCAATATGATTGACGATTATGAGCCGCGGCCAGTTGTCGAAGGATCATCAAGAACATGGACAAACGAGAAAAAGGACCTTGTGGAACAGCGAAACACCANCCCCCCCGACTCGCGCACCGCATCAACGATGGCCCCCTGAATACGTTGCGCCGGCTGGCCACAGGCACGAACTCTCCTCACGCCGACTTTGTCCGCCGACTCGCACCGTTCGTACTCCGCTACGGCCGATTTTGGTCCTGACTTGCGCCTTATCAGATGCAGCGGCATGTGAGGGCGTCGAGAAGCTCAGCACCACATCCGCCAGCAGGAGGTTCGTGCAGCAGGCCTCTGCGCAGTAAGCAACAGCGAGCGCAAGCAATGAGCGAATGCTCAAGTGAGGTATGGCACCATGGCCGCCTGTAAGCGGAGGACAAGGAACTGAGGCGACGGAGTTCCTTCGGGAGGTGCTGCTGCAGCTGTGATCTCTCTCTCTCTCTCTCTCTCTCTCTCTCTCTCTCTCTCCC
>SZWC01019899.1:12172-17172 GCA_023375785.1 Penium margaritaceum
GCAGCAGCAGGAGCAACAGCAGCTGCAGCAGCAGCAGCAGCAGCAGCAGCAGCAGCAGCAGCAGCAGCAGCAGCAAGAACATGTTGTCTCGATGGCGGTTGCCCTTCCACCCGATGGTTTTGCATGGCTCAAGTACGGAGAGAAGCCATTGGTTGTGGATGAGGGCTGCGTAAGGTAAGGCACCGTTGGCTCGACTTGCAGGTGTGTGCCTGCGCCTGTGCATCTGCGGCGTCGGTGCAGCTGATGCCAGTCACCGATGCCAGTGTGGCTCATGAGTGCTTGCATTGCATGGACATGTCACCCACACCACTGTCCTTGTCTGCACTGGCATTGCGATTGCCATTGTTGAAATTGCTAAGTGTTGCTCTTTGACCATGAACTGTACTACCAAGGTTCATCCACGAGTACCAGGAACCATTCGAACAAGACCCTCCGGATGAACCACCTTCACAACAACAGCAACCAATGCCACCTTGAGGCCTGCCATCTCGGCCATTATCGCAACCATTATCCATGCAAAAACACAACAACCCCACCCACCTTGTACCCCACCCACAGGGTGCAGGCAAGATGTGCCTACACCTGACTTCCCAGGAGGATTAAACAGATTTAGACGTTTTGCAAAACGTCTAAATCTGTTTTTCCCCAATGCTCCCACACCACTGCAGCCGTATCCACACTGTGCCCGCACCAAGCTCATTCCAGAGGTACTCCTGCCCACCCAGTCTCCATGCCAGACAGGCACAAAACACCACCACCACCACCACCACCATCACCACCACCACCACCACCACCACCAGCACCAGCACCACCAGCAGCACCGGCACCAGCACCAGCACCACCACCACCAGCACCAGCACCACCAGCAGCACCGGCACCAGCACCAGCACCACCACCACCAGCACCAGCACCACCAGCAGCACCGGCACCAGCACCAGCACCACCACCACCAGCACCAGCACCACCAGCAGCACCGGCACCAGCACCAGCACCACCACCACCAGCACCAGCACCACCAGCAGCACCGGCACCAGCACCAGCACCACCACCACCAGCACCAGCACCACCAGCAGCACCGGCACCAGCACCAGCACCACCACCACCAGCACCAGCACCACCAGCAGCACCGGCACCAGCACCAGCACCACCACCACCAGCACCAGCACCACCAGCAGCACCGGCACCAGCACCAGCACCACCACCACCAGCACCAGCACCACCAGCAGCACCGGCACCAGCACCAGCACCACCACCACCAGCACCAGCACCACCAGCAGCACCGGCACCAGCACCAGCACCACCACCACCAGCACCAGCACCACCAGCAGCACCGGCACCAGCACCAGCACCACCACCACCAGCACCAGCACCACCAGCAGCACCGGCACCAGCACCAGCACCACCACCACCAGCACCAGCACCACCAGCAGCACCGGCACCAGCACCAGCACCACCACCACCAGCACCAGCACCACCAGCAGCACCGGCACCAGCACCAGCACCACCACCACCAGCACCAGCACCACCAGCAGCACCGGCACCAGCACCAGCACCACCACCACCAGCACCAGCACCACCAGCAGCACCGGCACCAGCACCAGCACCACCACCACCAGCACCAGCACCACCAGCAGCACCGGCACCAGCACCAGCACCACCACCACCAGCACCAGCACCACCAGCAGCACCGGCACCAGCACCAGCACCACCACCACCAGCACCAGCACCACCAGCAGCACCGGCACCAGCACCAGCACCACCACCACCAGCACCAGCACCACCAGCAGCACCGGCACCAGCACCAGCACCACCACCACCAGCACCAGCACCACCAGCAGCACCGGCACCAGCACCAGCACCACCACCACCAGCACCAGCACCACCAGCAGCACCGGCACCAGCACCAGCACCACCACCACCAGCACCAGCACCACCAGCAGCACCGGCACCAGCACCAGCACCACCACCACCAGCACCAGCACCACCAGCAGCACCGGCACCAGCACCAGCACCACCACCACCAGCACCAGCACCACCAGCAGCACCGGCACCAGCACCAGCACCACCACCACCAGCACCAGCACCACCAGCAGCACCGGCACCAGCACCAGCACCACCACCACCAGCACCAGCACCACCAGCAGCACCGGCACCAGCACCAGCACCACCACCACCAGCACCAGCACCACCAGCAGCACCGGCACCAGCACCAGCACCACCACCACCAGCACCAGCACCACCAGCAGCACCGGCACCAGCACCAGCACCACCACCACCAGCACCAGCACCACCAGCAGCACCGGCACCAGCACCAGCACCACCACCACCAGCACCAGCACCACCAGCAGCACCGGCACCAGCACCAGCACCACCACCACCAGCACCAGCACCACCAGCAGCACCGGCACCAGCACCAGCACCACCACCACCAGCACCAGCACCACCAGCAGCACCGGCACCAGCACCAGCACCACCACCACCAGCACCAGCACCACCAGCAGCACCGGCACCAGCACCAGCACCACCACCACCAGCACCAGCACCACCAGCAGCACCGGCACCAGCACCAGCACCACCACCACCAGCACCAGCACCACCAGCAGCACCGGCACCAGCACCAGCACCACCACCACCAGCACCAGCACCACCAGCAGCACCGGCACCAGCACCAGCACCACCACCACCAGCACCAGCACCACCAGCAGCACCGGCACCAGCACCAGCACCACCACCACCAGCACCAGCACCACCAGCAGCACCGGCACCAGCACCAGCACCACCACCACCAGCACCAGCACCACCAGCAGCACCGGCACCAGCACCAGCACCACCACCACCAGCACCAGCACCACCAGCAGCACCGGCACCAGCACCAGCACCACCACCACCAGCACCAGCACCACCAGCAGCACCGGCACCAGCACCAGCACCACCACCACCAGCACCAGCACCACCAGCAGCACCGGCACCAGCACCAGCACCACCACCACCAGCACCAGCACCACCAGCAGCACCGGCACCAGCACCAGCACCACCACCACCAGCACCAGCACCACCAGCAGCACCGGCACCAGCACCAGCACCACCACCACCAGCACCAGCACCACCAGCAGCACCGGCACCAGCACCAGCACCACCACCACCAGCACCAGCACCACCAGCAGCACCGGCACCAGCACCAGCACCACCACCACCAGCACCAGCACCACCAGCAGCACCGGCACCAGCACCAGCACCACCACCACCAGCACCAGCACCACCAGCAGCACCGGCACCAGCACCAGCACCACCACCACCAGCACCAGCACCACCAGCAGCACCGGCACCAGCACCAGCACCACCACCACCAGCACCAGCACCACCAGCAGCACCGGCACCAGCACCAGCACCACCACCACCAGCACCAGCACCACCAGCAGCACCGGCACCAGCACCAGCACCACCACCACCAGCACCAGCACCACCAGCAGCACCGGCACCAGCACCAGCACCACCACCACCAGCACCAGCACCACCAGCAGCACCGGCACCAGCACCAGCACCACCACCACCAGCACCAGCACCACCAGCAGCACCGGCACCAGCACCAGCACCACCACCACCAGCACCAGCACCACCAGCAGCACCGGCACCAGCACCAGCACCACCACCACCAGCACCAGCACCACCAGCAGCACCGGCACCAGCACCAGCACCACCACCACCAGCACCAGCACCACCAGCAGCACCGGCACCAGCACCAGCACCACCACCACCAGCACCAGCACCACCAGCAGCACCGGCACCAGCACCAGCACCACCACCACCAGCACCAGCACCACCAGCAGCACCGGCACCAGCACCAGCACCACCACCACCAGCACCAGCACCACCAGCAGCACCGGCACCAGCACCAGCACCACCACCACCAGCACCAGCACCACCAGCAGCACCGGCACCAGCACCAGCACCACCACCACCAGCACCAGCACCACCAGCAGCACCGGCACCAGCACCAGCACCACCACCACCAGCACCAGCACCACCAGCAGCACCGGCACCAGCACCAGCACCACCACCACCAGCACCAGCACCACCAGCAGCACCGGCACCAGCACCAGCACCACCACCACCAGCACCAGCACCACCAGCAGCACCGGCACCAGCACCAGCACCACCACCACCAGCACCAGCACCACCAGCAGCACCGGCACCAGCACCAGCACCACCACCACCAGCACCAGCACCACCAGCAGCACCGGCACCAGCACCAGCACCACCACCACCAGCACCAGCACCACCAGCAGCACCGGCACCAGCACCAGCACCACCACCACCAGCACCAGCACCACCAGCAGCACCGGCACCAGCACCAGCACCACCACCACCAGCACCAGCACCACCAGCAGCACCGGCACCAGCACCAGCACCACCACCACCAGCACCAGCACCACCAGCAGCACCGGCACCAGCACCAGCACCACCACCACCAGCACCAGCACCACCAGCAGCACCGGCACCAGCACCAGCACCACCACCACCAGCACCAGCACCACCAGCAGCACCGGCACCAGCACCAGCACCACCACCACCAGCACCAGCACCACCAGCAGCACCGGCACCAGCACCAGCACCACCACCACCAGCACCAGCACCACCAGCAGCACCGGCACCAGCACCAGCACCACCACCACCAGCACCAGCACCACCAGCAGCACCGGCACCAGCACCAGCACCACCACCACCAGCACCAGCACCACCAGCAGCACCGGCACCAGCACCAGCACCACCACCACCAGCACCAGCACCACCAGCAGCACCGGCACCAGCACCAGCACCACCACCACCAGCACCAGCACCACCAGCAGCACCGGCACCAGCACCAGCACCACCACCACCAGCACCAGCACCACCAGCAGCACCGGCACCAGCACCAGCACCACCACCACCAGCACCAGCACCACCAGCAGCACCGGCACCAGCACCAGCACCACCACCACCAGCACCAGCACCACCAGCAG
>SZWC01019899.1:22172-23468 GCA_023375785.1 Penium margaritaceum
CAACGCAAGAGCTCCCTGATCTGCGGAGATGCATCCACTTGATGGTTCAGTGTGGAAACGCAGGGATTGCAACAGGGGCCACTTGATGGTGAGAAGTTCTGACACCATGCTCGTGCAGTTGACTTGGAAAAAAACTGCTTCTTTCTTTTAGACTTCGCAAAACCTGTTTCCAAAGAACAGATCAGAGTGGTAACTCCGATCTGTTCATTTGGAATTCAACCTGATCCACTTCTGAGCACATCCAGTTGGAGCGGCTGTGGAAGAAGATTGCAGTCAGGTGGGAGATTCCAGATCAGATCCGTCATTTGGTTCAATGTCCTTGATTTTCTCGTCATTTGGTTCAATGTCCTTGGTTTTCTCGTCATTTGGTTCAATGTCCTTGGTTTTCTCGTCATTTGTTTCAATGTCCTTGATTTTCTCGTCATTTGGTTCAATGTCCTTGGTTTTCTCGTCATTTGGTTCAATGTCCTTGGTCTTCTCGTCATTTGGTTCAATGTCCTTGGTTTTCTCGTCGTTTGGTTCAATGTCCTTGGTTTTCTCGTCATTTGGTTCAATGTCCTTGGTTTTCTCGTCATTTGGTTCAATGTCCTTGGTTTTCTCGTCATTTGGTTCAATGTCCTTGATTTTCTCGTCATTTGGTTCAATGTCCTTGGTTTTCTCGTCATTTGGTTCAATGTCCTTGGTTTTCTCGTCATTTGGTTCAATGTCCTTGATTTTCTCGTCATTTGGTTCAATGTCCTTGGTTTTCTCGTCATTTGGTTTTCTCGTCATTTGGTTTTCTCGTCATTTGGTTCAATGTCCTTGGTTTTCTCGTCATTTGGTTCAATGTCCTTGGTTTTCTCGTCATTTGGTTCAATGTCCTTGGTTTTCTCGTCATTTGGTTCAATGTCCTTGGTTTTCTCGTAATTTGGTTCAATGTCCTTGGTTTTCTCGTCATTTGGTTCAATGTCCTTGGTTTTCTCGTCATTTGGTTCAATGTCCTTGGTTTTCTCGTCATTTGGTTCAATGTCCTTGGTTTTCTCGTCATTTGGTTCAATGTCCTTGGTTTTCTCGTCATTTGGTTCAATGTCCTTGGTTTTCTCGTAATTTGGTTCAATGTCCTTGGTTTTCTCGTCATTTGGTTCAATGTCCTTGATTTTCTCGTCATTTGGTTCAATGTCCTTGATTTTCTCGTCATTTGGTTCAATGTCCTTGGTTTTCTCGTCATTTGGTTCAATGTCCTTGGTTTTCTCGTCATTTGGTTCAATGTCCTTGGTTTTCTCGTCATTTGGTTCAATGTCCTTGGTTTTCTCGTCA
>SZWC01019899.1:35717-51253 GCA_023375785.1 Penium margaritaceum
CATTGCTGCCTCCATCCGGGCCAGCTGAAGAGACCTATAGAACGCAACCAGGTGGGAGCCTGTGCTCAGCACAGGAGAGGCATCTGCCACAGAGTATGAACACCCAACAAGTCCTTCCAAAGCAAGAACCTGATATGCACGCACAACGGCAGCAATGGCCTCAATGTCCAGGGCAGTCCGACTCGCATCATGGCAGTCTCAGGCATGTCCTTGATCCCTACTGGGAGCAGCAGCAGCAGCAGCAGCAGCAGCAGCAGCAGCAGCAGCAGCAGCAGCATCAGCAGCAGCAGCAGCAGCAGCAGCAGCAGCAGCAGCAGCAGCAGCAGCAACAACAACAACAACAACAGCAACAGCAACAGCAACAGCAACAGCAACAGCAACAGCAACAGCA
This sequence comes from Penium margaritaceum, assembly GCA_023375785.1. Classification (NCBI taxonomy): domain Eukaryota; kingdom Viridiplantae; phylum Streptophyta; class Zygnematophyceae; order Desmidiales; family Peniaceae; genus Penium; species Penium margaritaceum. The sequence continues at coordinate 36,109 of SZWC01019899.1, forward strand.
GCAACATAGACAGGAGTATCAGAAGCAAGTGCATCAAAAAGAGGCTGGTGATGAGCATCAGCTCTACTATCAACATCAACACAAACAGCACCAAGAACAGCACAATGTGCAGCAGACACAACAGCATCACCCTCATCTCCATGCACAGCCAGCCTCCCATTCTGGTTCAGTACCAGATCAAAGGTTGCAGCAGCAGCAGCAGCAGCAGCAGCACCAGCAGCAGCAGCAGCAGCAGGAGCAACAGCTGTCGCAACTGCAGGAACAATGGCAGCATGGACAGAAGCCTGTTCTCCAGAAGGTCTGGTCGCAGCAGCAAGAGTTGCAGCATCGACAGCATCCGCAGCAGCTGCTGCATCAGCACCAGCTCCAACACCAGCAGCAGCAGCAGCAGCAGCAGCAGCAGCAGCAGCAGCAGCAGCAGGAGCAGCAGCAGCGGCAGGAGCAGCAGCATGCCCAGTGGCAGCGTTATGAACAAGGACAGCGAGGGAAGAATCAGCTTCACGAAAGAAATGGAAATCATCAGCAGCACCCACAGCAGGAGCAGCAGCAGCCACAACAGCAGCAGCAGGAGCTACAGCAGTGGCAACCGCAGCAGCAGCATCAAGAGCAGCAGCTGCAACATCAGCAGCAGCAGCAGCAGCAGCAGCAGCAGCAGCAGCAGCAGCAGCAAGAGCAGCAGCACGAGCAGCGTGTACTGAGAGTGAAAATCAGCCCACAACACCCTCAGAGCAGTGGGCACATTGCTAACCCGCACGTCCTACCTCAACAGGGGCAGCAGCCATCTCAGGGGCCCTTCCAGTTTGAAGCGATGAGCTCAAGGAGACCAAGCATGGTATCTCCCCCACAATCATCAGGGCCATATGCACAGGCACCCACAGCAGTAGCTCCACAGATTCCAATGCTTTCAGCCGTCATCAGGCCTCCTTGTACGGACAGAGTGAGAGTCCTTCTGCAGTCATCTTGCACAGACGTACAACATCCCAGGCTCCACCACCATGAGCAAGAGCAACAGCAGCAGCAGCAGCAGCAGCAGCAGCAGCAGCAGCAGCAGCAGCAGCAGCAGCAGCAGCAGCAACAGCAGCAGGTACAGCAGCAGGAGCAGCAGCAGAATATGGAGCAACAGCATCAGAAGCAGCAGCGGCAGCAAAAGCAGCAGGAGCCGCGGCAGCTGCTGCTGCAGCAGCAGCAGCAGCACCACCACCACCACCACCACCACCAGCAGAAGCAGCAGCGACAGACGCAGCAACAAGATTGTCAACGTGTTCTTGGAGGTCTGCCAGATTCTATGCCTGCGGAGCACAGAAACACCGTTACTCCAGCTGCTCAAGCCTGGCAAGGAGCAGCTGAGCAAGGAATGTTTGCACCAATGCAAAGGGTTGGCGAGAAGCTGGCAGTTCCAAGCTGTCACGACATGGTGGCTGAGTCTCACAACCAAGAACAGATTCCTACACAGGTGCACAGTTCCAGTAGGTATATGCCTCCTTCTGCTTACATCTCTGACGACGTAGCCTCCACGTCCTCATCTCTGACTGTACCAGTTGCACTGCCAACACAATCCTCTGCACCTTCAACCGGACTAAGTGCGGAACCTCTGGGAGCAGGTCGAGGGAGCTGGGGAGGGCCGAGAGTGCCCGCAAGCACCTGCTTGGATGGCAGTGCAGGCTTTGCACATTGGCAGGCTTCTGTCAGCTCCACAAGAGACAGTGCTTCCCTGCAGCAAAGGAGTCTGCAGCGCATCCCAGAGAGCACCGAAGGCAGCTCAGGCATGAGCAGTGATCTAGTGCAGCTGAGGTCTAGTCATGTGCAAGTCGGGACCAGTGGCCAGAGCCAAATGGCTGCGGAGGACACCCAATCAGATGACATATTACTTTGGCTTAATCCAGCTTGATACTGCTAGTTACAGCATGCTCGTTATAACCCTGGAATAAGGTCTGAAACTAGGACAAGTACTGTGCCATCTATTCATTCGGATGCACAAAGGTTGTCTCAATGATGATGGCATGGAGGCAATGTCCTCAGGTTTTGAATGTAGGAGTTCACAGACTCTTCCAAAAGTTCCTGTACGAAACCCGTGTAAAGCAAGGTTGATATGGAGTGTGCACATAATGACTGAGAGTATTTGTAAGACCTGAGTGGCTATTCTTTGATTTCGCAATCAAGGAAGTATTGAAATGAGACTGGTGACTGATGGATACAAGAAATAACGTGTTGGCTCACAAATAATTTTCAATGAGACCGATAGCTCATGTAAATCGGTGGGTAAGGGCCAGTCCCCACATGAACGAGTGATGAAAGGGTGTCGGAAAATGAGGAAAAAAGGTTTATAAATAAGGGACAAGGGATGCATAAATGGTCTTTCATGGGTTCCACAGCACTTTACATGACTCAAATTTAAGTCCAGTTCAAGGATATATGTTCTCCCAGATTACAATGCTGGCACTACCAAACACGGGGATGACCAGGATAATTGACAAGTGTGCTCTCAGGCAGGGAGGCTGTAAGCGGCATTCAAGGCCAAAAGACGGTAGGAAGGACCTTCAGGGAGGGACTCCAAGGAGGAACTCAAACAAATGATTCTAGTAAGAAGTTGGCATTGATGAGGTACATGGGGAAGTTTAGTTGCACATCAATGTGACTGCCACACATCATGCTAGGCTACAAGTCTGTTAAAGAGGCAACTTTCAAAAATTGTGTCTTTGTAATCCCTTGACCAAATGAGGCATACATGGGAGGAAAATTGTGATGATGTGCTTTCAAACTGAAGAATCAATGTAACCACTTGATTTTGTTGATATTCATGCTTGAGGCACGAATATCAAGCATCAAACTCTTGATATTCATGTAAACACACTCAACCTTCTAACTGTTTAGCCAGCAACTATTCTCCCACAATCGGTTGGTCTCACTTAGGCTTCTGTTGGTAAGTATGATCACATCTTAAAGGGCTATCCCAGTTTCTAACAATAGTGTTGGAGTTAAAACAAGGTTTTGCCTCATCCTTGGGGCACTCATTGCAGCCTGCTATGTGAGAGGGCCTTTTGCGGACCAAGTGTCACCTTGCCAAGGCAACATCTGCTTCTGTGCAGACTTGTTTCAACATCACCAGGTTTAGGCGATAACATCCTCAACTTGAGAAACAACGTGCACATGTTGTTGATGGCGAAGGGCCTCTGAAGTCACATGAGAGAGGAGAAGCAAACTGAGTCCCCTTTCATTGGTGAGGTCTAACATTTACCTCTACACTGCCAAATGGTAGCAACTCCTTGCCCATGGCATTCACACCCTTGAGGAGGTTCAGAAGAGATTTGAGTCCACTCATGCTTCTGAGGCAATCGTCATGAAAATTGAACTGCATCTTCACTTTCACAATGCAGACATGGATGAGTCCAGCTCCATGTCTGTGTACAAGAACATGGTAACAACTTTTTTTTACCAGCTTGTTATGATTGATGATCCTGTCAAGGACAGTGTGCTCATGATAACCATCCTTCTGGCCTTATTAACAACTATACTCCTCTCATTGTTGTCCCTGGATCTGTGAGGGGACAATCTCTCCCTCATACTGGAGGCAAGCTAGTTTTATGAGGAGGGCTGTGAGGAGGGTGTAGCCAAAGGAAGACTGAGGATGAAAGAAGAAGGGGAAGTGCCACAACTGCAAGAAGCTGGGCCATTGGATGCGGGCATATTAGAAGAAGAAGGTGGGCCTTTGAGTTAGGAGCAGTTGATGCTCAGAACAAGCAAGGGAATAAGCAGCCAGAGGTAACAAAAAGCACGGGAAAATGACAGAATGATGAGAGTGGAAAGGCAGGAGCAAAAAGAGGAAGTTATCTGGAAAAGGCTGAAGGTAAAAGGTAGATGAGTGGTAGAGTGCCAAAATCCAAGGTAGAAAAGGGCATGTTAAGGTAATACAGGAGGCAAAAACAGACACCTTGTACAGCTGAGCAGAGGAGTGCATTGGCGGAGTGAAGGGATGCAAGAGAGTGGCGAGAGAGTGATTGGCAAAGAGTGGGCGAGAAAAGAATGGCAAAGCAAAGACATGGCCGCAATGAATGCAGAACCAAAGGCAAATAGGATGGATAGAAATGTTATAGGTTAAGCTTGGAGGGAATGAACATCATCTGTACATGCAACAAAACAGGGAAAAAAGACCTCAACGTCGTTTTCTCCGCTACCTGGATGCGTTTCGACGTGCTCACTGTTATAAGAGACGGCTCGACTCTGGATTACCAGTGATGACCGACCGTCCATTGCCGAGGAGGTTTGGTAGAGAACTTTTATCAATATCTGAGAAATTGGATTATCTGAGAGGTTTTACAGGAGATACCTTGTCAGAGTCATATTTATGACAATCCCCTTGAATCCCACAAGGCTTGTACTGGCAGTGGCAGTGGCGGGACCTTCTTGTTACAGCCACAATGATTGCTAAAGATGTCTTTGGAGGTCCCTTCTTGTTACAAGGCATGGTCAGCCTCAAGATGTCTTTGTCTTGTATTGGGAGTTGCCACTTGATGGAGAAATCTTATGATCTAGTTGCAAAGACTAGGGTTACACGCTGCTGCCAAAGAGTGTGCCCTACTTCTATTCATTGGATGATGATCCAATGAATAGACTCAAATAAATTATCCTGTGGTGAAGCATGTGGATGGTGCTGATGAGGCATTCCTTCATGTCTCAAAGGGTTGCCTTGTATGCCCTTGGCGGGCATCTAGGTTGTCATACACTCCCTCTAGAAAGATGGAGAGCTCGTAACCTATGAGGAATGACTGCTTGTCTTGGCTTGCAATGCACCTTACCAGTTGTGAATGTTGTCTCCAAACTGATCAAGCTCAGGGACGTTTCTCCAGTCAAGGGCTTGAGCTGCCATGTTGCTTTTTGTAGTGGTGTGGGGCAGTTGTTGGTGAATGTTCATGAAGAGATCACCAGGTATTATGAAAAATGAGTGCAGTATTTTGCTGATGATTCTTTTGCTGATTCAAATGAAAGATACACATAATGGACAATGTGATGGAAGGCGCTTCCAGGACACCACGCACAGAAGAGGCCCTTCCATGACTAGTCCTCTGCATCAGTGCATGTGGAGAGACAGGTTGACGTCTTGGGTCCATTCCACTGCTACAATTGCTTGCTCTGCCGGTTAGCTCGAGCGCAAGAAGCAGGAAGACAAGAAACACCCAACTCTAGTGGCAGTGGTGGGACCTTTTTGGAATCAGTTCCAGCCACAATGATTGCTAATTTCTGATGATTGATTTGATGATGACGAATCAGTGGGTACAGGGGCAAGCCACGTTCGTTGATGGATTTGAACAGTGTGGAGGCAGGTTGCTGCAAAGCGGGTAGTGACACGTGCAGATCCTATTTCCTGAGCTGATTGATAATTGACGATAGGCTGGGCCCAGGGGTGCACCACTTCCTCGATGCTGAGACAGGAGTAGAAACAGGCAAGGGGAAATCAAAAGGCAATGTGCTGCAAGATTACCCATTGCTGGCGTGGGTGAGGTCACTGTGAAGCAGGCAGTAATGGAAACTGGGGCAGCCCTCAGGGAGGTGATCAGGCTCACTAAGAGCCGCCTAGGCAGGACCAACTGTTTGTGAGAGGGAGTTGCAGGTTGCAGAGACAGAAATTACGGAAGCGAATGTAGGTTTTCAGAGAACGCGAATGTCTGAATCGACTCTTGAGTGAGAAAGTACATTGTCAAAGCTTTCTAACAAGCCCTTATATGCCTCATTTGCCTAGGGAGCACTGAGATACACTCTGTGAAAGTCTACCCTCTAGCAGGGCCCTCACTGGCCTGGACCTTGGCAAACCCGGTGCAACCAAACACCTTGAGATGGGAGGCGTCCGGCTTCCTGCCTGACCATGCTTCTTGAGGCGTCTTTAACTGTTGCGTCTGCTTCTTCTTGCCTCTCCTTTGCAGAGCTACTGCAGGTGTGAGGTGCACAAGGTAGGTAGCCGTACGTGTTGCTTCAGCCCAGAACCTAGGAGGAAGCTTGGCGTCAAAGACCATGCACCTTGTCATGCCTAGGAGCGTCTGGTTCATCCTCTCTGCTACGCTGTGGCTTTGAGGTGAGTAGGGCGTAGTTTTCTGGTGTTCAATGCCCTGTGTCTTGAGCCACTCCCTGCAAGCTTCGTACTCTCCCCCATTGTCCGTCCTGAATGCCTTCACCTTCTTTCCACTCTGTCGCTCGACCATAGCGACAAAGGCCAAAAGATTCTCTTTCACCTCACTTTTCTTTTTGAGAAAGTATATCCAGACTTTGCGGCTGTTGTCGTTGATGCCTGCGAGGAAATGTCTGCTGCCTCCATTTGACGGTATGCAAAATGGACCACATACATCAAAGTGGACGAGATCAAGAGGTGTGAGAGCACGCGTGCCATTGCGCTTGAAGGGTTTCCTATTTGCCTTGCCTTGAAGGCATGGCTCACACATGATTTCCGCTCCCTCCACCTCATCACCTAGCTCCATCCCACGCACTAGCTCCTGCTTTCCCATGAGCTCCAATGTGCGATGATCCACTTGCCCAAAGCGCCTGTGCCACAAGTTCTTGGAGGATGTACACAGGCTAGAATGAACAGCCCTGGTGGCTGCATTTGCTTGCGGTTTTGATGCCGAATCATCTGCTGCCACTGCTTCCGCTGCTCCAACATGTCCTACCTCATCTGAGTCTGCATCACTGCTCTCCTCATCATCACTCTCAACCAAAGATTCAGTCGTTGAATTTGTCGTTTTGGTCTGCAAGACGTAGAGTCCATCAACACGAGGAACCTGTGCGACAACCTTCTTGGCAGAGTAGGAGATGTTGATGTCCTTGGTTGGAACTATCACCGCTTCCTTCTCTGTAAAGACCTCTATCATGCCATGGTCAGTTATCTTAGAGACAGAGAGAAGGTTGGCTTTGAAGGAGGGCAAGTAGACCACCCCCTCTAGCTTGAGTTCGGAATCTCCACCGTTGACACCCACTGTGACCAGCTTGTCACCAATTCCCTCAGCTGCCTCAACCTTGCCGTTGGCGACTCTGAAGTTCTTGTTACATGGAGCAAGAGAGATGAATTCTCTCTTCTCGTAAGTGGTGTGCTCGTTTGTGCCCGAGTCAAGGCCATAGGCTCCTGGCCTGAGTATCGCCCTCCCTTTGTTGGAGGCACACTCAGCCATCAAGCTTGTGGGATCCTTCCCACCATTTCCCCCTCGCCATTCATCCCCGTCTCCTCCCTCTCTCTTGGGTGCACGGCACTCTCGAGCCCAGTGTCCAGCCTTGCCACAGTTGTGGCAGTTTCCTTGGCGCTTTGCACCCCTTCCACTGTTGCTAGTGCTATTGTTTCCCTTGTACCCAGAGGAGGAGGTATTGCGGAAGGTGCCGCTGCTCCGTGAGGCAAAGGCAGCCATGTNGTTCTTGTTACATGGAGCAAGAGAGATGAAGTCTCTCTTCTCGTAAGTGGTGTGCTCGTTTGTGCCCGAGTCAAGGCCATAGGCTCCTGGCCTGAGTATCGCCCTCCCTTTGTTGGAGGCACACTCAGCCATCAAGCTTGTGGGATCCTTCCCACCATTTCCCCCTCGCCATTCATCCCCGTCTCCTCCTTCTCTCTTGGGTGTACGGCACTCTCGAGCCCAGTGTCCAGCCTTGCCACAGTTGTGGCAGTTTCCTTGGCGCTTTACACCCCTTCCACTGTTGCTAGTGCTATTGTTTCCCTTGTACCCAGAGGAGGAGGTACTGCGGAAGGTGCCGCTGCTCCGTGAGGCAAAGGCAGCCATGTTTGCTTCACTACTGCTACGACGCATGGCTTCATTCCGCACATACTCAGAGATGGTGGTGTAGGAAACTAGATCTTCAGTCCACCCTCCAATCACCGTTATCATGGGGCCCCAACTTTCCGGTACCGTCATCAGAAAAATCATGGCCTGCATGTCGGATTTCAGGTCCCACCCCATGCCGGTGGCTTGTTGCAAGAGCGTCTCAAACTTCTACATAAAGGCGGAGACATCCTCCCCTTCACCAAGCCTCATGCTGATGAGGTTTTGTAGAATGAAGAGACGGTTGGCAAGTGTGGAGGACTAAAACACCTTGCCGATTTTGGCGTATGCCGCGGCTGCCACTGTACAACCGCTGATGTGTGAAAGGAATGAGGGTTGTATGGAGGACACAAGAATGGCAAGAGCCTTCTTGTTGAGCTTGACCCATGCCACAAGGTCAGCACCCTCCTCCTTTGGTGCTGGGATAGTTCCGTCAAAATATCTTAGCAGATCTCTGTCATCCATGATGATCTCAAACTGCCACTTCCAGAGTGCAAACCCCTCTCCATCAAACTTAAGGATGGGCGAATGATTCCCTGGTTCCCCTGTTCCTGCCATCCCTACAACTACAACTGCTACAGCTGCTGCACCTGTTGTTGATGCCGATGAACATGTGTTTGAGGCCGTTGTAGGCTGTTGGTGAGAAGAGGAAACTGCTTACCCTATTCACGTTGGCCGTTGCAAGTAGATGTAGGATGATGTAGGCTGACGTAGGCTGATGTCAGCTCCCAAGGTAGAAAGGTGCAGATGTGTTGCATTCCCCTCCTGCTGATGTTGCCCTGCAAACAGAGAATTTGGGTGAGAGCGAAGGCGCTCTCACTGCTTGTGACCTTAGGGGATGCGTGCGTGAAACTTCCCTAACCAGAGGAGTGGGCCCATAACCCTTTGTTAGCTACTGAGCTAACCACCTCTGGTAGAGAAGCCGCGAAACCGAAAAGCTCACAAAGGTTTTTAGGCCTTCTTCCTTTGTTGACATGTGTCATGCACCCCAAACTTAATCAGGCATACACTTCACCTTCAAGAGTACTAACGCCTTAGCATTACATCTCAAGAAGAGCTCAAGTCGTCAATACGCAAGAGAGCATAAAGCAAGGGTTAATTGATCAGCATGCAAGACAAGTCCTTTTATAGCTGTCTGTCCAGTCCTAGAACAAAAGCACATTCCTGAGAAGTGGCTTGACCCTGCCACATCACCAAGAGATTTGCGCTGTGGGCTTGACACATAAGCATCCTTGTGCCAAGGTGACTGATCAGCCGTGTTGCTTCCCAGAAGCTACGGACTTTCTTTCTTGGAAGCTTCCATAACAACCAAGATGTGCATGGAGCCAGGATTGAACTCATGACCTCTCACTTGGCCAAATCAACAAAATGGCCAAGTTAACTACTCACCTAAATGGTGTACTCACAGGTCATATCTCACATGAGACAGAGCATAGTTGAGTCATCCTACAACAAATCCAGGGGTCATACCTCCACAAGGGGCAGAGCGTTCCTGATCCGTCGTACAAGACTGAACAAGGGGCAAACATATTCAACACCTTGGTCCTCAATGATACTTCATTCAGTAGCCAACTATGCCCCAAGGTGCGTTTTGGCCTTGTTAGGTCTTTTGGGGATTGTGCCTTGATCCCTTGGGGTTACTTCCTAGCACCTGTTTTCCCCTCAACCACTTTAACCTTTGGCCGGGCGGATCGTCCTCGAGTATTAATGGATCAAACCAATTTTTGGGCCGACCTTGTACATTTTTTCCTGTAAATTCAAAATTCACGGTCAGAGTACACATTCACCCTAAGCTGTAATCAGTGCCGTTAGTATTGTCTTTCTGACAGATCACGCCTTTGATGAAGTGCTGCATTGTTCCCTTGATGGTGAAGAAGGTCATCATTAAGATGAGATATGTCACCTTGGAAAATGGTCAAAAATTGCAAAAATCATTTCAAATCTCTCCAGTATACCATGCAAATCCATCACAAAGTCCATGGAAATGTTTGACCATGATTGGTCAGTATTGGGAGTGGTTTTAGAAACCCTGGGTTTGGCTCTTCAAGCATCGTATTGCTGGAAACTCTGTAGATTCTGCACATTTTTGCAATTATGTTTGTCTCCAATGTTTCCACCATAATTAATGCGCAAATGGTTCTAGTGCCGTTTCCTTGGCAAATTCTCTCCATTTGCCTCTGTTGTGGAACTCCTCTAATAGCATTTGTTGTTGTCCCACACATGACACAATGATGAATTAGTGTATAAACCGCCTCCGCCCTCAGGGGTGTCAAACCAATATTTGGTTCTGCCATAGCCGCCATGTTGATCATGGGGATGATTGATCAAGCTTACAAAGCAAGGGTCACACACAATCTGGAGCATGTTCTCAGGTCTGGTCAGTAACTGCATGGTCTGCTGGATTTGCCTTTCCAAGCCAACCCTGATCTCTTGAATGGAACTCGTCTCAATAGAATCTATGCAGTGAATCTTTAAATGGTGTGAATGAAGCATACTATATAGGATTTTCAAGACATAGTACATGGCATAGAAAATACATCATCAGAATTCCAAATAAAACTACCGCACTTTTGTGTGCCAGAAAAACTGGAAAAAATATTTTCTCCTGCACCACATAGTTGAATTGGAGCCCTTTTGGTCTGCAAAACATGTATGCACTGGGCTGCCATTGACCACCATTTTCTTGGAGAAGGATGGCTCTTATTTCAGGATCAGAATTGTATGTGGTCATCCCTGACCTTTGGTCTATTCCAGAGGCCTTTGCAGAGACCAATGCCATTGCTCCATGCTACAGTGCACAGTGGTAATATTCCTGTGCTGCCTGTCTCCTTTTGGTGAGCGGTGGTATGACTCCACCACCTCTTTGGCTGCTTCAGAAAGGTCAATGTACTCTGTCAGGAACAGAATCTAACAAGTATGCACTCTTGGACTGAGCATGAACAAAAGAAGACCTCAGAAGATCACCCCGAGACATCCACTTCAAAACTCTGAGCACCAACCTTCAACTAACGGTCAAAGAACCAAACAGCTCAGACCAAGACTGTTGGGACACTAAGTAAACAATCACAACGCGTCCGGCTAGCGTCAAGAAGCCATTTTGCACTGTTTATTCCGGTTCAGTTTGTACATACAGAGGATGTTCATTCCTTCCTAGTTTAACCCAGAATAGTCTTTTCATTCTGTTCGCCTTCCGTTCCGCGGCTTCACCGCCTTGTCATTGCTCTGCACGCTGACTGCCTCCTGATTCCTTTCCATCAACTCTCAGCTCTCATACCTGCATCTCTTTTCTCATTCACTCTTGCTCCATCGCTCAGCTCTCTTGTCTCTACACATCAACTCCATGCTTCCGCCGCCTACATGCCCTCACTGCACTCCTGTCCATTTCAAGCTCTCTACCTCAGCTTTCTCAACCTGCATGTCTTCCTCTCCGGCTAACTCCTTGCATTGCCTCACAGCTTCTTGATTTGCCAATGATTCCCGTGTCTACCGCATGGTCCTGCTTCTGCCTACTTCGGCTGTCACACTCCCCACACTCTCCATTCTTCTGAAAAAATCTGCTTCAAAGTTGTTGGTGGCAATGCAGTTCTGCTTCTTCCTGCACCATGAAACTGCTGAACCTATGACTAAAACATGTTTTCAGAGGCATGATTTGTGTACGTATGGCAGACAAGATGCAAGGAGGTGAGCCTCAAAATTTGTGGAATCAAGAATCAAAACTGGCTTGCAATCCTCCATGTAATACTGCTTCAGCACCTCAGCCACATAGTTGGACTACCCCATCTCAACTATGCGCCATCTCTGGTTCCACGTGATGCTCCTCCCAAGGAAGTACCCCACCTCCTACATGTTGGATATTGATAACTTGCTGCTACTTCAGATTCCAAACAGCCAGCAGATTTGATGAGCACAGGAACAGGTCATCCACAAACAGTGGAATGTTCTGGTGGGGCTACTTGTTGGAATTATGTGCCCCTTGCCATGGTCTCCATTGATAAAATTTATGACCCGGCCTTTGGGACGGGGTTCAATGTTTCATGTTATTGTTTATTTAGATTCCTTGTACTTTTCCATGTGTTTCGTAGATTTAATTTGCTCAATGCATGTGAGAATTGAGAATATCAGTGCCATCCAAAGTTTGGTTAGTTGGTGAGTGGAATATAGTGTCCGTCATCTATGGCGGGATGCTTCACCGTCATTGTTTGAAGGTTGAATTCAAATGGCTCCAAAGGCACCAAGGAAATGAAGGAGGGAGCCATAGGGAATTTATTTACCAGGGAGAGCCTATACTTGACTTTTGGGACATGAAAGGAGCTTCAACTGGTCATCATTGAGGTGCATCACATGGCCTAGCATGTAAGCCGTGGTGGACACCTCCAACAGAGGTTACTTTGTTTCCCATCACAGAGCCTCTAGTACTCCAATTGGGGGGGGGGGGGGGGGGGGGAGGGGGGTTTGGATGTATTGGAAAAATTAGATGAAAAGATGTGCGAATTATACGCAGAATTAGAATATTTATAATTAGAAATACATGTTTGAATCAAACTCGTAAGAAAACATGCAATCAAAAGGTCAACATATTTTTCCTGGTTGACAGCAAGATCAATGCTGATAATTATGATTGCCTCGTTTGAAATAATGGAATCCAAATACTTGTATTCAGCAGTCCGCAGGACAGTTTCCAATGTATGAAGAATTTTGGTCGTCATTTTATGGAATTCAAGCTTGAGTGGCGAGTCGTTTTCCTTGCAGATTGATCTGAGATGATGTGGCAGTGAGGTTACCAGTTTCTCTGGAACTGAACTCCAAGACAGACCAGTCACACATGAGGGTATCACTGCTGCCTCGGCTGTCACGACGGCTTTGGGGGCTGCTGGCCAGGGCATCATCCCCTTGCAGGAAGCCACGCTCTGAGAAGCATCGATGAGCTATGGGAGATAACAGTTTAATTTGGGAACGTAGGCCAGTTCCAGAAATACACAATCTCTATCTTGATGTTTTTTGCTGCACACCTAAGCTCAAGGTTGACCCAAGGTTTCACTAGCATCATCTCCCTCGAACAAGCTCCATATGTGCTCTCAGGCTAAGGGGTTTTGGTTTTTCTCCTTTGCCCTCTAGGGCAGCCACCAGAAGGTGGGTAAGAAATCTTAGGCCATAGAGCAGATCTTGCTTTTAACCAGTGAAAATTTGTAGACCGTTATGGATGGCATCCAATCTCTGTAGATGATCAGGGGGTGGTGTGCCTGCTGGCGGCTGAGTCGGGGGTCATAGTTTGTTTGGGATGGTGTGTCTATTTCAGACATTGTTCTTCTCACATAACTGATGGTCCTTTGTGGTTCACAACCTTCTGTGGGCATGTTCTGAGACTAAGCGTGAGCTTTCTTGCCACCTCACGTCACGTGATTAGAGATTTAGAAAAAGTCACTTTTGCAAGGGGAATGGAACACCTCTGTATTTCTTCTCAATTCACACCAAACCGAGTGTGATTTGGTCAAGTGTGGCTTAAGCTATGCCCGTCTAAAGTGGAGGTCATCCCACCACAGAAGTACCTAACGCCTCCTGTGGTTCCCCTCGCTGTGGCACCTTTCCCTCTGTGCAAAACACTTTTCCGGATGCACAGATACTTTGGAACGTGGTGTAGAGATCCCTTGCACTATTTTGGAGTACCTTAATAGCCTTCTATTTTAGAGGAGTGTTAGAGTTCTACAGAGTTCAAAACCTGTCATCAGACCTACAATAGGAGTTTTTACCAAGACCGTAATAAACAAACCGTACAACTGAGTCGCAAAATCCAAGCCAGGGCTTGGACAAATTCCCCTTGTAACAACCTGTACTACGGGATCCAGGGAAGAGATCTGCCGGATTACTCCACAGTCATCCGGCGGATCTTTTTCCCCATGTGGGCCTTGTTATTCACGCTCGGTGGATTTTGCTTTCCGTATGAAGATTTCAGCTGCGTTCTCAAGTAGACATGCAAAACCCAAATTTAAAACCCCGTAGGTTTCTTGATACTCGACAAATTCCGGTGATTCAAGATATGCTGGATTCAACAGCTTTACAATTTTTATTAACATACATCCAGACTGCATTTTTAGCACTCTACAAACCTGTTCAACATAATGCAAAATCTCTCTCTCTCTCTCTCTCTCTCTCTCTCTCTCTCTCTCTCTCTCTCTCTCTCTCTCTATCTCTCTCTCTCTCTAGCGGCTCTTTGGAAAATTCCAATCCTGCACCTGGGAATACTGAGGGACAATTTCACAGAATTCTCCCCCGTTCACCTCCTATACCTAAGGGTGCACACAGGTTCTGCGGATCCGTGGATCGAATCCGCAGAGACACGAATACGGTTCGACCCGCGGTTCCGGATCCAGCCAGCCGATCCGAACCGTGATCCGCGGATATCCAGCCCCCGACCAGACCTTCGGCATCGGTCGAACCGACATCGTCATCCGCGGATCCGTACCCGGGTCCATACGGGTCAGACCCGCGGGTCGCATCCGGTGACCCGCGGATGCTGTGGTACAATATTATGGATATTACGCCACATGAGTGGCTCACATCCAGCATGTTCTCTTTGTTAAGGGGTCATGGGTCCCCTAGAGGTAATCAAAGTACGTATTGTCGAATGTGCCTTTGACATTTCAAAAACTCGAGTGGTGATCATTCATGCATACGTACGTACATGGCTTTGACAGGAAAAATATCAGACGTGACTCGGAAGCGGTCATGCGCATGTAAAATGGTATGTTGTAAACAAAGATTTGACCTCATACTGGAATGGTTTGCGAATGTGGACACCAATCTCGAGAATCTTATGATGTGGATTAGCTCACAGCTCGACCACGTCACAAGTGGCAGGTGACGCATGTGAGTGCAAACGCTCATGACGGCACATTCCAGTTCAACCTATCCTCGACTGAGCTGTATTCTGCATGACCGGCTAGCAGTTTGCATGAGCAAACCGTGCCAGTGGCGTGCCGCAGGCGTGTTGAAGGCGTGACACAATCGTGTTTGACAAAGGCGGTACGGTTTGACAAAGGCGGTACGGTTTGGCAAGTAGATATAGATATAGATATAGATATAGATATAGATATAGATATAGATATAGATATAGATATAGATATAGATATAGATATAGATATAGATATAGATATAGATATAAATATAGATATAGATATAGATATAGATATAGATATAGATAGAGATATAGATATAGATATAGATATAGGTATAGATAAATATAGATATAGATATAGATATAGATATAGACATAGATATGGATATAGATATAGATATAGATATAGATATAGATATAGATATAGATATAGATATAGATATAGATATAGATATAGATATAGATA
>SZWC01019900.1:2917-19419 GCA_023375785.1 Penium margaritaceum
TTGACTAAATGAAATTCAAGTACATCACCATCAATGGTCGCCACCTCCCTTTGCAAGCAAATGAACTGTTTGACCACCTTAAAGGAGCAAGCATTTTCACCAAAATTGCTCTATGGGGTTTCTTTCATCATATCCGCATAGCTGATAAACACATCAGCGTTTTACATCCACTATGAGCAGTTCAATTGGATGGTCATGGTGTTTGGACTCACAAACATCCCGACAATGATTGTGGTAGAAATGAATGACATGTTTCAGCTGTATCTTTTTCATTTTCTTTTTGTGTATCCTGATGAATTCACTGTGTGCAGTTGCACGCCAAAGAAGCACAGTAGATACATGGGACAAGTCATCACAAAGAGGTAAGTTCCATGGATAACTCTCAAGCGTGACTTCAGTCCCCATTCAATCAAGTTTGTACATCACGTCATCAGCGACGAACAGATCATGATGGACCATAATAGAGTGGAGGCAGTCCAATCATGTTTTGAGCGTCCAAGTTTCTACATGTATTCATCTACCATCATCCATTCATATGGGAGTACACCAGAGTGACATTGCCTCTCACTCAACTTACTCATGAAACCACTGCATGGATTTGGGAATCAAGCGAACAATAACCATTTGACTCTTCAAGGAACACTTAGACCTCAACGCCAGCCATACAACTGAAAAATCAAACAACGGACTTCATTATAGCCATCATTGTGTCTAATCATGTACTTGAATTTGCACTCCTCGAAGACGTCGACAGTGGAGAAAACACGTTTTCATACATGTAGAAAAAGTTGCACATACCATGGCTCAACTATGTGATGCACAAGAGAGAAATGCCAGGATTTATTCAGATCTTCAGGACATGTTGGTGCTACTTCAAAGAGCAATGACTCGTCATCTGCATCTATCACCACACAAAAAAGATATCAAGACTTGGACAAATCTAAGTACCTGAAAATCTCGATGGATTTAGTTCCTTGTGTCTAACTTCATCTACAGCATCGAGTACCAAGAAAGAAACCCAAATTCAGTGGATGTTATAAGACAACAGCCAGAGCTAATGGCCAGGGTCGGCGCAAGACTTGTTCAACGCGACCCAATCCTGAGGGGGTAGTCTGTGGAGGTTTACGAGGAGTTTGATTTGCACAAAGTGTTGACGTTCTTGTTGATTGAACGGTACTAGCATTGGCAGTTTCACTCACCATGTCTTTGTACCATCAATGACGAGCTTTGGTGCATGCGCTGGACAACTGTTAAAACATCAGTCCAGGTGGACATTGCATCAATGACAAGACATTGAAATAAGTCGGGAAGTAGAACTTCAATGAAAACATGGAAAACGTCATACTGTAAGGACATGATTGTACAAAGCCTAATTGGTTGGGGCTGTTCATGATCGAAGAAATGCGAACATCTGTTGTTGCAAAACCCTGCCTATTTGGTAGCACTATGATACACCTGGTGTTCCACATCAGGCAACTTAAACTTTACCGATACCCAAGCAAGCTCTTCTGTGACATAACAAAGCTTCACCACAAAACATTGGAAGAAGACAAGGGCACGGATAAGATAGTCGAGGATGTTTTTTGTTGGTTTTGTGCGCATCCTCATTGTGCTCTGTTGTGTCCTCCCGGCTTGTGTACATCAGCGTGCAGATGACTGACGGCCAGATTCAACGCTGCTGGAGTGTCTTCCGGTGGAGCCAATGCACGCTGAAGCCTACTCGCAGTTTGCTGGAGCCTCCTCTCCACGGCAACGTGCTCAGCTCCATCGGCAGGCCTCCTCGGCGGCCGGGCCGCCGGCGGTCACTACCACCGCAAATGTTGTATGCATGCATCAGGCACTGGATCTGTCTGTATCATTATGTCTGCAGTGTCATGCCCTGCCTAGGGTCCATGTCTTGTGTTGCATGGCACTCTTTGGCATCATGGACCATCGTTGGCACTGCCTGGGTTCAGGCAGCCAGAACTCTTTTCTGCTATTTTTCTAGCTGATTCTGACCGCACGACTGCATTTTCAGCGTCGGTATCTCGGTATGGTCCAGTTTTCAGGCAAAACGGATGACGCCCAGGTTTTCGGCTGTCGGCCGTCTGGCAAGGGTCACCTAGAAAACCCTGCCTGCCAGAAAATAGGCCAAATTGATCCGGGGGCCCTGGTTTACAACAAGACGTGAGGCAACGACCCGCATTGCTGGATCCATCAGCGCCGGAGCCCGCATTCAGTCGGCGACCAACGCGAGAGCCCTGCGGTGAGTCTCGCACTTCGATAAAGCCGGCTCATGAGTCGGTCTGAGGCTCCCCGCCGTCAAAAGAAGGCTAAGGTTGTTGTCATCATGTATTGTAGCGGTGCAATTAACGGCTCGTGAGATTTTACAAGGAAAACGACTGCGTTTGCGAATAAAACAAAATTGTTGGTTGTAGCTGGTGACAAAAACGCTGATCAGGTCTTTCACTCTCTTCGGTCAAGGACTTGTGTCGACCCTCGATGCAGCCGGGTCGAGATTCTGACCAACAGGATCGCGTTCAAAAGGCCCTGTCGTTGCTCAAATATGCCGGCAAGGCTCTGCGGTTGGTGAGATTGGCCGTCGGGCCCCTTTGGTTCACGGAGGAGCGAAACGGGCTTCCTAATCAAGCCGCTAGGCGAACCCAGGCCCTGAGGTCGAACTGCCCCAGAAAATAGGTCTAGGTCTGTTTTCTGATTGGCAGGTTAGCTGAGTAACAAGTTCTACAGAGCTAGAGGGGAGCTAGAACTTGGAGGGGTCTCCCATTCTTGCTCATTCTTCATTCCTGATCAGTCACTTTCAGTATTCAGCTGCTTTCTGGCGCTAACACTAGCGCTCACGTTTCTGAGTAACAAATCCAGAGCTTCCAGACTTAGACAGTA
Source organism: Penium margaritaceum (assembly GCA_023375785.1). Taxonomy (NCBI): domain Eukaryota; kingdom Viridiplantae; phylum Streptophyta; class Zygnematophyceae; order Desmidiales; family Peniaceae; genus Penium; species Penium margaritaceum. The sequence goes on from SZWC01019900.1 coordinate 5,798, forward strand.
GAGTAGCAGACTGAGGGGGCAGCACACTTAAGCAACGAGCGTGGAAGCTCGTACGCTGCATCAACAACGCTGCTACCCCAACCTGTTGCCTAGCTCTTCCTTTTTGGTATCAGAGCCAGAGCGTAGCAGCAGCAGTAGAAGACTGGCGTATAGGTGCTAGACAACGCCGGCGGACCCCCATATGTGCCAATGCAGGGGAAATACTGCCAGATTTTTTCCAGCAGCATTGACCCGCCTAGTGGCGGCGTCAGAATTTTTCCCATGGCCACTAGGCCAAGGGAAATGCTACTGGATTTTTTCCGGCAGCACTGACCCCCATGCGTGACGTGAGGAGGTGAGCGGTAGGCCGCGTCCGACACCTGCGGGCGACGACACACGTGGTAACGTCACCCAAGTGTAGTGATTGGCACCAGCGAGCAGCAACAACAGCCTATAACAACAGAAGCGAGCAGCGGCAGCAGTAGCCAACAGCAGCTAAGTGCAGCAACAGCAGCCGGCAGGTTCAGCAGCTCGTAGCCACTCGTACCAGCAGCAGCAGCCGGTAGCAGAAGCGACTTGGAGCAGCAGCAATAGCCCGCAGCAACAAGCAGCAGCAGCTCGCAACAGCAGCAGTAGGAGCAGCAAGCAACAGTAGCAGTAGCAATGAGTAGCAACAGCAGCGAGCTATAGTGCCAAAACAGCAAGCAGCAGTAGCAAGCAATAGCAGCGGCTGGCTGTAGTAGCAGCAGCAACAAGCAGCATCAGCAGTAGCCTACAGCCGCCGCTACTACTCACAGCCCGCAGCTCAACGTGAGCGGCGGGGTGCAACGAGCAAGCTCGCTGCTCATTATGAGTAGCGGACTACAGGTAGCAAGCAGCGAGCTCGCTACATGCAGCCCGCTGCCTACAGCGAGCAGCGAAGCTTCCTGTGCCAGACAAAAAGAAAAGAAAAGGATAAAAAAATTCCCCCATCCCAATAGCAGCTGCCATCGCTGTTCTATCAGCCAGAACAGCCACAACAGCACACAACAGCAGCGGCAGCAGCAACAGCAACAACTACAACAGCAACAACAGAAGCAACAATAGTTACTGCTGCCACAACAGCCGTAGTAGTAATTACAACAGCAGCTACCTCAAAAGCAATAGTAGTAGTAGTAGTAGTAGTAGTAGGGCCAAGCAGCGACAATGGCAGCAATAGCAACAGCATCGGCATCAACAATAGCAACCGTTGTAGCTGTGCAACAGTAGCCCCAACATCTGCAGCTGCTGACATCAGTATCCAGCTCCTCACGTCATTGTTGACGTCATGAACAAAAAAAGGGGGGAATGGGGGGAAAAACCTCTATAGCAACAGCGGAAGAAGATAACACGGCAATAGCTGTTGACGCTAGCCATCCTAGGCTGATGTCACTGTTGACATCAACAGCACAAAAAAAAAACAAAGAGACCGAAACCCATGGCTAATAGTCCTAGTGGGGAGGGGTCCTCCTCTTCTGGGGGGACCCGAGGGGGGTACCCCCCCCTCTTCTTGCAGCAGCTGCAACAGCTGTAGTAGCAGCAGTAGCAGCGGGAGCAGGAACAGCAGTAGGAGCTGTTAGAACGGCAGCAACAGCAACAGTAGCAACAGCAGGAGCAGCAGCATCGGGAGTAGCAGGAGCAGCCCATAGGAGTCATTGCTGGCATCTCTAATACCCTGACTGCCATTCAAAAACAGGTCACCACCCTGATGCAGCAGCTTGCAGCACTGCAGCCACTGGCCCCATAGACTCACACTAGTGCCCCTTCATCGCTTTTTCCTTATGGGCACACCAGCCCCGCTGTGTTTGCTGCCACGCATTACCTGGCGCAACAATAGACTGAGCACTAGCGCCAGACAGTGACTGCCATCCTTGGCCCCACTTTGGACACCGGCCATAGGCAAAGGAATTTCAGACGCCGCCCCCACCGCTTTAGGTTGGCAAGCAGTTCCGGAGCTGGGAGCTTAGCTTCAACATGTGGGCATAGAGTGAGGGTATGTGTTCATACTACACCCTCCCATACGACTCCATCCACTCATAAGTTGTATGAAGCCGGTCGCGTCGTACGTGCCCTTGTCCCCGTTGCTCCTCCAGCATCCCGCCTGGCCCTAGAGCCTTTTCTTGGCGACTTGACAAGTGGTGGCACTCCAGACCCCGCAGCCCCGTGGCACGTCCTCACTCGTCCCCATCGCCTATCCAGCGATATTGAGACCAGCCGTCTACTTTGGGAGTTCAACTCCCTGCACATGGGAGAGACCGAGACATACACCGCATGGTGGCAGTTGGCTGAGGAAATCCTCCATCGCCTAGGAACCTCTGCTCCACCCCCTCTCGCCACGCTCCTCACCATCAAGCGCGGCGCCACCAGCGCGTACACGAACGTCTTCATCCACTATTCCCATGACATCCTCTCCACCATGGAGTCCCAGGGCACCCTCATGCCCTGGGCATATGAGCTCTTCCTCAGGATTTAGGAACCTCACCTAGAGTCACGTCTCCAGTGCGCAGAGGCCCTCACCTCCCCTCCCGTCGCTTCCGTGGCCGTCGCTTCCCCCGCAGCCGCTACCTCCACCAGCTCCTCGTCACCGGGGAAGAAGAAGCGTCGGGACAAGAAGGGCAAGGGTCAGCAACAGCAGTAGCAGTAGTAGTCGATTGGGTCTAGTAGTGGCTCAATTTTCCACAACTGTGGCCGGCCAGGGTGCGGGTGGTACACTTTCTCGCTACCAATGGACGAGGCGCGCGTCATCGCCACCATGCGTTGCTAGCAAAAGCAGCATCTCGCCTCTGCTGACGTTGCTGTTGCTACCCTTGATGCCTCAACCTCGTCGAGCAGCTCCACTCCTCCAACCGCGACACCGGTCGCGTCGACGCGAGCTCCTTAGTAGTATCATCCATAGCCGACGGTGCCCCCGTTCCCTTCACCGGGGCAGTCCTCCTTTTATCCGAGCTCAAGCACCATTACTCTGTACTCAATCTACACTCCCAGGCCGTCCATGCGCAAGCTTCGCCTGGAGGAGTTCATTGCGCTTCAGCTCGGCCTGCCTCGCCTTTCCTCCTAAGGAAGTGTGAGTTGCGTCACCTCTTGCTCATCCCCATTGCCCTACATGACTAAGCTTGAGCAACGGTCATGTCCTCTTTCCTTTTTTGTCTCGCCATCTTCTGCAATCTCCTCTGTCCCCCTTTGTGAAGACGTTGCATGGCTTGATGATTGGCAATCTCAGTTTGTGCCCCCTTCCACCACGTCTACGTCTCTTGCTTGCTGCCATGTGACTATCAGTGATCTGGCAACACCGGTCCAGGACCCTATAGAGACCTGGATCATTGACTGCAGAGCCACGCATCACATGACGGTCTCTCGCAAGGCCTTTAGTATGCTTGGTCCTGTTGGCGATGTCTCTGGGGTCCGGATGGGATCCGAATAGGTGTTACCTGTCCGTGGTGTTGGCGTTGTTTGTTTTCGTGGTCCTACCGATGATATCTTCTTGACCGATGTCCTCTTTGTCCCCAGTCTTGAGCTCAGCCTTTTGTTCGTTACTGCCCTTGACTACATGCGCATGGACGTTTTGCACTGGCGTGGTGTTGGCACTGTGTCGTTGCGTCCGTCCGGTCTTTTCGTTCTTCACGCCAACGCCCATGGCAACTTGTGGCACATACCTCATCTCTCCTCCTCTCCTTCCGTCCCCTCCTCGGCGGCCGCCACAGGCCACGTGTTTGTCACCAGCACACTCTCTCCATTGCACACCCGCCTCTTGCACCGCCGTCTTTGCCACGTCCACTTTGTTGTCGTAGATAGCATGCTCCGCACCCAACCGGCCAAGGGCCTTGACCAGGATACTTTCCCTCTCCCATGCCCCACAGTGTGCATTGATTGCGCTCAGGGCAAGATGCACCGGTCCATATGCCCTCTGTCCTCCTCCCATGCATCCGCCCCTCTAGACTTGATCCATTTCGATGTCATGGGTCCTCTGCTTACCAAGTCTGTCGGAGAGCACGGCCGCTATGTCCTCACCCTCACAAACGACTACTCTCGCTACCGTTGGGTCTTTTGCCATGGGCAGAAAAGCGATGTCGCCCATGCCATTTAGGACTGGCTTGTTCGTGCGGAGGAGCGCAAGTGTGGTTGATCTCTTTGCCACTTTTTCTCCCATCGCGGTGGTGAGTACATGGACGAGGCCACAATTTTTCTCGCCTCCCGCAGTATCCACCACGAGACGTCCGTGCCCTACACGCCTACCCAGAATGGCATCTCCGAACGGTAGAACAGTACATGGCAAACGCCGTCCGCACCATGTAGGTTGCGTCTGGCCTCTCCGATGGCTTTTATTTTAAAGCCATGGCCTACATGACGTGATCCTGGAACCAGAATCCCCACGGACCCCTTCCCCGCCAGTCCACACAGTACCAGCACTGGTGCAGTCAGCGAGCTGACCTCCGCCCGGCTCGGGTCTGGGGCTGCGTGGCCATTGTGTGCCTGGTCGTCCCACAACAGAGCGGCAAGCTCGACCCCCGCGGCCATCTATGCACCTTTCTTGGTGTCTCTCGTCAGTCCAAGGCTTGGCGCTTTTGGGATCCCTCCCAACACTGCATCGTCGAGTCCCACGATGTCCTCTTCTTTAAGGAGCTATTTTTGTGTGATCTCGTTGGCTCCAGCTCGACAGTGTCCCTCCCGTTGCGTGGAGGAGTGGTGAGTGTGTCCTACGTCCTGTTGCTTTCAGGTGGCACATCACTTTGTCTCTCCAAGCCAACAGCCCCTGGCGCGCCCGCTGGCCCTTCCGACCGAGCAGCCCTAGTCGCGCCTGTTGGCCTCTTCGAGCCAGTAGCCCATGTCGCGCCCACTGGTCCCTCTGAGCTAGCCACCTCAGTTGCGTCCATTGGTCCCTCCGGGCCAGCTACCCCAGGCGCGTCCACTGATTCCTCCAGGCCAGCCACCCCAGTGGCGTCCATCGGTCCCTCCGGGCCAGCCGCCCCTTTCCCGTCCACTGGTCCCTCTGAGCCAGCTGCCCTAGTCGTGTCCACTGGTCTCTCTGAGCCAGCCGCCCCAGTTGCGTCCATTGGTCCATCCGGACCAGCCGCCGTAGTCGTGCCCACCGACCCCTCCGAGCCGGCGGCCCCAGTCACGTTCGCTGGCCCCTCCAGGCCAGCAGCTCTAGTCGCGTCCGCTGGTCCCTACGGGCTAGCAACCCCGTCAGCCTCCGTCGGCCCGTCAGACTCCTTGCCATCTCCTACCCTGCCGTGCTACACGTGTGGCCCAGGCGGCAACCTCCGACCCAGACCATCAGTGAGCGCGCAGACCGCAGCACCTCGCCCAGTGGTGTCTCGGCCCCTTGTCGCTCCACGTGTCTCTTCCACTCCTACGGTCGTGAGTGGGGACCCTGGCACCAAGACCCTCGGCCTGACCACATGGACTATCATTGCACACCTTCACCCTGGCTCTGCACTAGGCTACACCATGCTTTATCACGGGCATTGGCATGTTGTCACGGATGCACTCGCACACATCCCACCAAGAGCTCGAGATGCACACGCTCTCTCAGTCCGCTCCATAGCACATTTGGAGGACCCAGCCACCCTGCGCAAGGCTTGAGCCTCTCTTGATGGCGTACACTGGGATGATGCCTACGTTGACGAGCTCGCTGCTATTTGGCAGCACCACGTGTATGACCTCGTTGACCTCCCTCCAGGTCAGAAGGCCATCGGTGCCAATTGGGTCTTTCGGTGCAAATAGAAGCCTGACAGGTCCTTGGACAAGTACAAGGCCCGCCTCATAGCCAAAAGGTTGCCTTAGATCCGTGGGGTAAATCACTACTAGATATTTGCCCCAGTTGGCCGGTTCTCCACCAGCCGGGCGCTGTTCAACCTTGTTTCCCAGCATGGATGGGAGCTGCATTAGATGGACGTGAGAAACGCCTTCCTCCATGGTTTAGTGGAGGGTGAGGAGCGCTACATGGTGCAGCCTCCAGGCTTCGATGACGGCACTAGGAGAGTCTGTCGGCTGCGGAAGGCCCTCTACGGCTTGAAGCAGTTGCCTTGGTGCTGAAACCATGAGATCAGCAGCACGCTCCTTCACGACGACCTCCAGCACAGCACCGCTGACCCTGCACTGTTCGTCAGTCCTCGAGGCCAGACCTTCGCCGCTGTCCTAGTCTACGTCGACGATCTCCTCATTGCATCGTCTAACATGGCTGCCATCCAGCGTGTCAAGGATCTGCTGCACATCGCCTACTAGATGAAGGATCTCAGGTCTCCCCTATTCTTCCTGGGCATGGAGCTCGAGCATCCTAGGTTCACACCCAGGGCATCCTACACGTCCACCAAGATGCCCATGTGTAGAATGTGTCCACTTGCTTCGTAGGGGACCTGTCCCTCATGCCGAGTCCATCTTCACCCATGTCACCTGATGGCCAGGTAAGGCTAAAGATTCCTGACCCAGCCGTTATGGGGGAGCCAGTTGACGTGACCACGTACCTGCGAGTCATCGGGTCACTAATGTTCCTAGTGATGACGATGCGTGCAGACATCGCTTTTGCCATCAACCTCCTGGCTCAGATTTCTCAGGAGCTGCGTCACCTCCACTTCCGGGCCGCAATCCAAGTACTGTGCTATGTCGTCTGGACCCCTCGGTGAGGTCTGATGTTCCGCCGCCAGCCTTATGTGGTCGAGGTGGGCTACACCGACAGTAATTGGGCCAAAAGTCTAGACGGTAAGAGTCGCACAGGTTGGATATTTTTGGTTGGTGGCACCGCACGCAGCACTGCTGAGGCTGAGTATGTGGCCCTTGGCTCAAGCCCGTGTGAGAGTGTGTGGTTGCGTTGACTGTTGTCGTGGTTGCGCTGACTGTTGTCTGAGTTGCGTCAGTCTGTCGCATCCATCACGTTGCATTGTGACAATGAGAGTGCCATGACCATTACCGACAATGACGTCGTACATCACACACGCACAAAGCACATCAACATTGAGTATCACTATGTGCGTTCGTTATTGCATGACGGCAGCATCAGCATTATGTGGGTGGAGAGAGCACGGCGGTTGGGTGACTTCTTGACCAAGGCATTGAAGCGCGACGTGTTCAAGAAGGCTATCAGTTTGGTCAATGTGCATTCGTGAGTTGCTCTCTATGTCCCTGCTTGCATCTCTGCATGCTCTGGGGGAGTCTGACTATTGATTGTGTCTCTGCCAGTCCATGTGTACTACACTTTTGAGTCATGGGGGAGTGTTGGTTTTTTGCGCATCCTCATTGTGCTCTGTTGTGTCCTCCCGGCTTGTGTACATTGGCGTGCAGATGACTGATGGCGAGATTTGACGCTGCTGGGGTGTCGTTTGGTGGAACCGACGCACGCTGAAGCCTACTCGCAGTTCGTTGGAGCCAACTCTCCATGACGACGTGTTGAGCTCCATCAGCAGGCCTCCTCGGCGGTCAGGCCACCGGCGGTCACTCGCACCGCACATGATGTGTGCATGCGTCAAGCACTGGATCTGACTGTATCGTTGCGTCTGCAATGTCATGCTTTGCCTCAGCAAAGCATGACAAAGAAGCCTCGCCTCTGGTGGTGGTCAACGTTGGTGATCAATGCAATCAATGGTTGTGTTGGACATGCGAGAAGTCAGGGCATATCTCGTGTGACCGTTGGAAGTGGCAGCAGCAGGCCGAAAGGGGAGGGACGCCAGAACAAAAGGGTAAGGATTCAGGAAATGGAAATGGATATTAATAGACAGTGAACCTCCTGTCCAATGAAAAAAAACTCTGTACCAACCAATCCCTCATCTGAACGGATCACATCGCTGCTGACAAAGATTCTTGAAAATGCAACGTTCAATGAGGGGTACGAGGACAACAAAAAATCCATGCTGCTAGGAGTACAGTCGAGGGGTTGTAAATGTCACAAACCATTACGGGAACTATAAGACGGTGGAGCTTATTGCAGCTGTGTCAAGAGTGACATGTTTGGCGATCTAGGTTTGCAAACCAATCCGATAACTTTTGAAGGAAATTTTATTGATGGACAATTGTAGATCCATTGACTTTGCAAACCATTCTGACTATACATCAGATATCCACATGAGGGAACAGTCTAGATTCTGGAGGACTTGCTCCATAAGCGGCCACAAGAAATAAAAATCGGCAAAAAACAATACCCGTGCTTGATCTGGCAACCCATGACGCAATGGCTGTTATGGAAAGCAACAAAGGTGGAAGTAGTAGAGGAAGTTGCTACTGTCTCAAAACATCATTCAATAACACTCCACATGGCCATACGTAGCCCGAGTGTGACTCTTCAACATGGATACCAAGGAAGCAGAGGAAATCGCAATGATAGAAGGAACAACATTGGCCTCGACACCTAACAAGTTTTGCTATTACGGAGGGTTCTCTTTTCCTCGTTGTGGAATTTGAGAGGGATTTCTCCTGACAAACTACGTCAAGAGTTGTCTCCATAATGCAATTTAATCACCATATAGGCTGGCAACTATCACCCCACAGGGAGCTGACCTCTTCCTCGTTGATCTACTCCCTAGTTGGTTCTAGAAAAAGAATAGTTGGTACTAGAAAGAAAAGGGGACCTATAAGATGAGTTGGCGGAGCTAAAAAACAACTAAACCAAAAACTCGGCCAGGAGTTCATTAGGCCGTCCACGTCATCCTATGTAATACCTTTGCTTTTCATGGGAAAGACAGCATGCAAGATGCGGATGTCCATGGATTACCGAGTGTTGAAAGACATCACCATCGAGAACCGTTACCCCCTTCAATGAGCAGATGAAATTTCTGACCAACTATGCGGGAAAAAAACTATCATTGAAATTGACCTGCATAATGGTTATCATTAGATCCACGAATTGAATAAGGATGTAGAAAAGGTGATATTCTGCACCATGTATGGACATTTCGAGTCCACGGTCATGCTGTTTGGACTCTTAAACTATCCTACGATGTTCACGACTATGATGAACAACATTGTCAGCCATATGTTGACTTCGGCGTCGTGTGTATCGATGACATATTGGCATAAAGCTACACAGTAGGTGGGCGTAATGGGCAACTTGGAAAATTGCATACAATTTCTCCAGGGGAGATGTAGCGGGAGGGCCGGTTCGGCCCTCCCTCCTCGCTGATGCGAGGGGTGGTTGCGCACCACCCCTCGCGTCAGCGAGGACTGGCCGGCGGCCAGCAGTTTGCTGGCCGTCGGCCAGCTCGCTGCCGGCCGGCTGGACGGCCGGCGGCCGGCCAAGCGACCGGCCGGCCACCGGCCGGCCAGCCGCCAGCCGCCGATCGCGGCCTCAGCCGGATCGGCGGCTGGGAGGCCACGAGGGCCTCGAGGGCGAGGCCTCGTGGCCTTGTGCCCTCGCCCCCCCTCGCCCTCCTTGCAAACGAGCAAGAGAGGACGAAGGGATAGGGGTAGCGATGGGAGGTCGAAATAGCTGGCGCGAAATCGCCGGCGTGCCTCGCACGCGACGATTTCACGCCAGAACGACAAAACATGAATCGAAGTTCGTTTACGACAAACTTTGACATAAAACGAACGAAATAACTCGTGCGAACACACGAGTTCGTGGTAAAAACCCCCGGTTTGGGTCCCAAAACCAGGGGTTTGGTTAAAAACGGAAATGGGCCTCCGGAGACTCGAAATATTCGAGTCTCCCTGCTCTGGGTCGTTGATGACGATTGCCCCTCAGTCTTGCGAAGGGGGTAAACCCCTGACGCGGACTGAGAACGCCATTCTGCGAACTCCGACGACGACTTCAGAGCAGGAGCTGGAGACACGCCCGTTACAGTGGTTCTCAGAGCGAGACGACCCTCGAGACCAAGGGTTCGACGGAAACGGCGGCTACGACATAGATAAAACGCCGCCGGCAGCTGCAAGCAGCAGCAGAAACGCCAGAAGGGACTACGGCGTCAACACTTGACGGATTCAAGCGCCGTAAAGTGCGTTAGAGAGCTGAAAAAAAACTCTACTTGGTGGAGAGTCTTTCTTCCAGCCTCTCCACACTTCCAGGGGGCTGGGAGGATTTTTGTGGGGCGGGTTGGGGAGTTCCCACTTCAAAAACCACAAAATCCTCCTCATCTTCAAGTCTCCTTCATCAAAAAATGGGACAGCGCCCCTCCCCAAGCTTAGGGGCTCTCACGACCTGAGAGCACCCTAAGAAGAAGGAGGGCTCCACCTTGGGAATTTTGGCGGCTCCTCCAACGACGGCGGCTCAAGGAGGACGTCCCCAAGGGGCGCAAGACGCGCAAAGGAGACTCAAGAGGAGGCCAAGGAAGACAAGAGGAGGCCAAGGAAGACAAGAGGAGGCCAAGGAAGACAAGAAGACAAGAAGAAAAGTAGTTTCTTTTGTCCTAGACCTTGTACTTCTCTTCATGCTCTTTGTCTTAGTTTTGTGAGCGGTACTCACAATCCTTGCTACTCCCTTGTATTTTGATTTTCTGTTTTCGTAGACCCTAGTTGCTACCAAGTGCCGTGAGTCACGGCCTAGGAGGACTAGCTTCTAAATCCACGACATTGTGCCGACGTGGCGGCCTAGGAAAATAGATATTAAAACTGAAATTGCCTCACCGATCGTGTGAGCAACGTCTAAGGAGGCGATTCCTCCTCGTTGTGGGGTGATCCTCACAACAACTTTCGCGTGCTAGTTGCACGAGCGACGGGATGGCAAGTGCCGGACCGTCTAAGACCAACAAGGGCAAGGTGGTGACGGCGTCACCACGAGCTCTTGGCGGACTCCAAGTGTTGGGAGCCGCCGCCGCGAGCACGGTTGCCAACCCAAGGGCAACCGTGCCGCCAAGGGTAACCCTACCGCCTAAGGCAACCGACGCCAACCTCGGCGACACCGAGAAGCGTGCGGAGGCCGCAAAGGTGCTCGACGAGCACGTCGACGCACACATGGGCGACCCCCATGCGACGGACGACGCGATGGAGGAGGATCTTCCGGAGGAGGACCCCGTCAAAGAGCACGACGTCGACGATGGCGAAGGCGACGAGGATCGCGACCATCGCCATCGTCGTGCAACAAATTCGAGCCGATTGCTCGAGAAGGGCAAGACGCTCGTCGCATCGCCTGAAGCTGTCGACGGCAGCGATACTGCCGAAAGCAGCAAGGGCGTTGAAAGCAGCCACACGGGAAGTTCCCGCGAGAACGAGGCGGATGACGTTGCCGCGAAGGCAATTCGCGACGACCGTCGAAGGCTCGCGGAGTTTGCTGCCGAGGCCGCAGGCCGACTCAAGATCACCACCGATGGTGGAGATACGGTGCCACTCGGAGGAATGGGGGCGGATCCTCCTTCCTACGATGCGGCCGTAATGGGGCAAGGCAGCGCCCACTCGAGCGTCGTCGCCGACGACAGTCTCCTCCGAAAGGTGGGGCTCCTTGGAGGCGTGTACGCGAACCGTACCCTCTTGCAGTGGGTAAGGGTGCACGGACAACGCGAGGCCCTGGAGGCTATCGCCGATGCTCTGACGACATCAGAGCTCAAGTTCGCGTTCGCCAACCTGCTGGCCCACGTCAGGCAGAGCATCACGGACCTTGACCGTGATCGCTAGCTGCAGCGCCTCGCCGCCCATGAGGCAAGCCGCCGATGCAACGACCTCGACAAGGCGTTGCAGAGCGTGACCTAGGTGCAGATGCAGCAGCAAGTGCAACGCGCCGCAGCTGCGGAGGCCACTGCCAGCGGCAGCGACGACTTGCCTACCTCGACGACTTCGGGGTCGGTCATGAACACGTCCTTCCTCCACAGTGTGGAGATCTTCCGGAAGGGCGTGAAGCTGACCGACTGGCTGAACCGCATGGAGCACGTCCTACGTGTCCACAAGGCGCCACTCAGTCAGTGGGGCGACCTTGCCACGACGCGGCTTGAAGACAAACTCTTCAAGTACGTGGTCAAGGAGTGGACTGCGCAGCAGCCGCACCTCGAGTGGCAGCCCATTCCGTGGGAGGCTTTCTGCGCGATCATGCGCAAGAAGTGCACCCAACGCGAGGAGGCACAACGCGCCTTCCAAAAGATCAAGGAATTCAGGCAGCTGGGTAGCTCACTCGAATCCTACTTGAGCGAGTTCACCGCACTCGTGGAGGAAGCCGAAAGCTTCACCGAGGGCGATGGGACTCAGACGTTCAAGTACCCAGAGTGCATGCTGCTGGAGTACTTGCGTGATGGTCTCGCCAGCGAGAAGCTGAAGGACAAGACCACCACGACAGCCACTGGCCAAGCTTGGACAAGCTGGAGGGCGTTGCGCGACTACATGAGCGAAGTGTATTCGGCGAACCCGAAACACTACTCTGATGCACGGCCGAACGCGCGTGCACATCAGGGGCGTGACATGCGCGTGGACGCTGCAGGGGCTGGTGGGTCAGCTGGACAGCGGGGCGGGGCCAAGGGCAAGCAGCCTACAAACCCTCCGGCCAAGAAGGCTGGTGGATACAAGGGTCCCAACAACAAGCGCAGCCGTGAGAACGACGAGCTGCAGGCGGCGCGTGAGCGTCGCAACGCAGCCTTCCGCGAAGGGCTCTGCCACAACTGCATGCAGCCGGGCCACTTTAGGGCTCAGTGCCCTGAGGCTGCTGGTGGTGGACAAGAGGCCGCGGCGCTAGCTGCAGCAGCAGCACCTCGTGGGGATGGTGCAGCAGGAGGCTGTGGACAAGGCCGTGGACAGGGTCGCGGTCGCGGCAATGGGCCCGGCCGTGGTAACGGACAGGGCCGTGGGGCGGGTTTTTCCCACCCCTGAGTGACGTCAGTGGGGACCACTCAGGGGTAAAACTGGATCACGAGTGTGAGTTCATGTTTTCAGACGAGGATGTTAAACAATTTGAGTTTTTGATGAGTTCAAATTTCTCTGTTGTTTTCTCCCCTCTTGTTGAACCTCATTCTGCACTTGCTGATCGACATTGCCCACTAAATCTTGCATCACCAGAGGAGATGCATGACCGAACCTGCTTAGTGGTGGCGACACCAACCACTGTGCAAGAGTTGTGCAACATAGTGATTGAGGCAAACGCCCTCAAAGCGATGAGTTCAATCACTTTCGCTGTACCTTTATTCGACGATTTCGACCCTGTAAAATTTAAAGACTGGAAGGTGCTGGCCGAATTCACACGTGCCCACAAGATGTGGACTCGAGTGGGTGAATCATGGGAGTTGCGAAGCCCGTTGTACAGATTCCGTGTTTATCACAAACTCGGCTTACCGTCGTCGAGTCTGTTCACTCGGAAGAGTGGAGGCAACATGACGATGCAGTTCAAAGGACACCTAGCTGGTGCTCTCGTGAACGTACTGGCTGACATTGGAGGGGACGACTCTTTTGTTAGTCTTGGCTTTACCAGACAGGTTGGCCTGAAGTACGAGCAATCGAATGGCGCAGTTGTTGTCGGTGACAACCGTACGGTACCCGTGATCGGTACTTGCAAAGCAAAAATTTGTATTCAAGGGTACACACAGAGTGTCACGTTGAAGGTACTCAACCTTCTTGACCCGTTCGACGTGGTGCTAGGCGATCCCTGGCTCCGTGAGAACAAGGCTCTAATGTGCTTTGAATCAAAGCGTCTGATCCTCCGAAAAGGACAACGCCGCTTTACGTTGATTCCGAGTACGGAATTATCACCGACCCGACTCAAAGTCCATGCGAGCTTGTCTGCAATGCAG
>SZWC01019900.1:22803-43881 GCA_023375785.1 Penium margaritaceum
GGCCGGCCACCGGCCGGCCAGCCGCCAGCCCCCGATCGCGGCCTCAGCCGGATTGGCGGCTGGGAGGCCACGAGGGCCTCGAGGGCGAGGCCTCGTGGCCTCGTGCCCTCGCCCCCCCTCGCCCTCCTTGCAAACGAGCAAGAGAGGACGAAGGGATAGGGGTAGCGATGGGAGGTCGAAATAGCTGGCGCAAAATCGCCGGCGTGCCTCGCACGCGACGATTTCGCGCCAGAACGACAAAACATGAATCGAAGTTCGTTTACGACAAACTTCGACATAAAACGAACGAAATAACTCGTGCGAACACACGAGTTTGTGGTAAAAACCCCCGGTTTGGGTCCAAAAACCAGGGGTTTGGTTAAAAACGGAAATGGGCCTCCGGAGACTCGAAATATTCGAGTCTCCCTGCTCTGGGTCGTTGATGACGATTGCCCCTCAGTCTTGCGAAGGGGGTAAGCCCCTGACGCGGACTGAGAACACCATTTTGCGAACTCCGACGACGACTTCAGAGCAGGAGCTGGAGACACGCCCGTTATAGGAGATATTGTACAAAAATCTCTAAAAGTGCGATTTTGGTTGTCTTTCGATCGAGTTTAAGACCACATCATTGGCGGCGGGCAATTCATCATGGACCGGAAGAGAGTGGAGGCGGTTCTTGATTGGCCGATGCTGACCAACGTTCGGGACATAGAAGTGTTCTCTCTTGAACAGGGGTTATGTAACTACCGTCGATCTGCGAAGGATTATGCCAGAATTTTAGTGCCTATCTCTGATGTCACTCGTAAAACTACCAAGTGGATTAGGGGAGACAGCGAAGAAGAAGGGTTTCTCTTTTTGAGAAAGGCCATGACCTCGGTTCCAGCCATGCAATTGGCGGATCCATTGGCAAACTATGTTTTTACCACCAACACGTCTGATGAAGCAATCGGAGCCGTTCTCCTTCAAGACAATGACGGTGGAGAAGAACCGCTTGCGTACACTGCACATGACACTACGCGAACCAAAACTGAATCATGCAACGCAAGGAAAGGCATGTAGTTGTGCACGCAGTACAGACTTGGCGATGCTATGTGTAATGCCGACGGTGCATCATCTCCATCCACCACCACATGCTCAAATGTGTAGACACTCGGTTATACACAAGCCATTGACAAACTCAATGGATATAGCTCATTGAGTCCAGCTTCCATTATGACATCTACTACCAAACTGGGAAAATGAATCAAGCGGATGCTCTAGGTTGGCAACCAAACTTGGTGACCAAGATGAACATGTTGCTTGTGGAACAAGACCTGTGTATTGTGAGGCTGTGCGCAAATGGTTGCGATTGTTTGGCGGGTATAGAAAACCTATGTCTGGTTGAAGTATTCCTACCAGTGACTGCGATTCACTCACCAAATCATCATACCACCAAATGAAGAGTTACGCAGGATTTCACCGGAGGAGAGCCATGACACATGTCCACGTGTACATATCGGCACGGAAAACATGCTGGAGGAGCTTGCAAAGTACTACTCGTGGGGCCAAATGCAAATCAACATGGATGAATGCTGGATATCGAGCGGCACATATCAACGTAAAAAAAATTGTCCCACGAGGCCATCGTGGCTATTCTAGCCACTCCGTATTCGGATGGAGCCGTGGGTTGACGTCGGCATTGACTTCATGATAGGGCTACTTGTCACTCTGAAGGAACATGATGCCATCCTCGTGGTGGTAGGCAGAATGTCCAAGATGTCACAAGCTATCTCAATGATGACCATGGTGACCATTCATGGAATAGCATGACCGTATCTAACCAGAGTTTGCAGCTACATGATGTGCCACGTGCAACCAGCAGCAACAGAGACGGCCGCTTTGCTAGCATTTTGGCACAAACTGCTACGCGCCGTGGCCGTCAGATCTAGCTATCAACAATGTTTCATCCTCAAAATGGTGGGCAGCAAAACCATTGACCCCCAAGTATGTTGAAAAAAAATTGCCCCTCAGCATGCCCAAGTGCGGCGCCGGGACGCGCCGACGAGCCGCCAGAAAGTGGAAACGCCGCTCCGGCGGATCTGGCGACTCGAAGATTACTTGGATCCTAAAACGGAGGATTGCCCCTGAAAGTTGACGCGTTGCTGAATCCGGTGGAAGTTGTTTCGCCGGAATCAGAAACGAATCAAGGGAGATATGGCCTTCCAAAGTTGAGGTATGCGCAGCGGCTCTGGGAGCCGGCTGCGACTCGAAATCCGGTCGATAATCAACCGGACCAAGTAACAAAAATACCATCTGGAGAAATTGCTCCGATAGGCCTGCCGAGGCGTCCGGTGGATGATCCGCCTGATCAGGTGGATCATCCACCGGATCCAGAAGTGCAGGTTGTTGCTGAGGGACTTAGCCAAAAACCTGACTCGACGTCCGAAACTCAGTAGTACGTTTTGTTATTCAGGGACTTAGTCAAAATTCTGACTGCAGGTCCACGGACAGGTTTCGAACCTCGTCACAACCCATCACCAAACACAACCCAAAAGTGGGTAGGGTGCGTGGAAACAGTGCAGGGGACCCCCACACCATGTGCAATGGGATATCCGCCTTGGGAAAGGCGCTTCGCACGTGAACGAAGGCGCCACGACGAGTGGCGGCGTCAGGCTTCTGTGGTGGGTGAGACCTGCGCTTCGACAAGCATAACTTTGGCTACGCTTGGCCAAATCATGCGCGGTTTGGTGCGTTTGAGAGCTCATCACTAGCCCTATAAATGTTTTAATAATTTTCATGTTCAAAAACTAACACAAAACAACGTTACTCCCTTTGCAAACTGACTGTCTCTAAATTCCTACTCATATAGCATGAGGCGACCAGAAAGCTCACGCTCAGTCTCAGATTCGCCCAAAACAGTAGACGTGAACCAATAGAGTCTATCAAACCAACGTCGGGACCGCATCACACGGATTCCATCCTGACAAAACATTCCATCCCCAACGGTGCTCCATACATCAATTGATGACATGTCATAGCTGCCAAGCAAGCATTGGGTAGCAAAACTTTCAACCGCCAAACTTGCATGTAATCATGGAAGTTTGACCACAACGGGAAAAAGTCCATTTTATGTGGCCTACGGTAAACTTCACTCCACCCGGAGGAATACAGATTGAGAGTAATAATCCCACCATTGAAATCCACCATCTGGGCTTTTGTAAAGCATTGGAAGAAACACTCCAGACCCTTGCAAAGGAGCCATGGAGCGAGCACCGGACCGGTATCACAATGACGAAGTGTTACGCGATGGTGATCGTGGCCTACTCAGCTTAGCAAACACCAAGCTACATGGGCAAGATTTTATGAATCCCAAATGTCAATGGTTGGACTCCGTTCAGATCGAGTGAACGCAAACTCCGGTTCTTGCTAGGCTTCATCTCAGTGGCAGCAAGGCAATCCACCCAGTCTCCCAAGTCAGCAAGTTTGAGCACTACTTGGACCTCGGCAAAGACGTTCATGTTTAGCTTCTAATCCAGATGGATGGGGATACAGATTACCTGATTGAAGACATCCTCGGACGTCGATGACGTGGAAAGATAACCGAGTATCTGGTCAAGTGGCACGGCAACAGCACTGTGAAAAATAGCTTGGAGCCCTACCAGAACCTCTGAGGTATCGAGCATGTGATTGACGACTGCTTGTGGTATCACTAGCGTACGTCTGCAAATGCACCGAGACGTCACAGCTAAGTAGTGGGAGGGGGGGCAGTGCTACGTCACAGATGTACACGAGTCAAACTCTGAGGATTGGATTTTTTTCATCACATACATGGTCCACCGAGAGTCAATTGCTGGATTTTTGCGCCCTTTGCCCGAGGGCATTTTGGCCATCTGTTGTTATGCCTAAGGGAGCTTAGATGGTGAACAGGTAGTAGTTGCGAGGCAGAACACAATTGAGAATTTGGGACACATGAGTAATTCATTACTAGCTGTAATTGTTCTTTGATGACAGGAGTCAAAACGATCAAACATAAGTTTATAAGTGTTCAGTTACGAATGAGGTATAGTCGGGGTCGTTCGGTCGGTTGTCCAGCGGCACGTGTGGAGTCGAGTCGTGAGTGGTTCGATTCGAGAAGCTGTGCCAAGAATTTGGGGGGCTTCAAGGATCAACGGTGAAGATGCGCGATGCATCTTCATGAATCTAGATGCCTTACCAGTATGCGGAAGGTTGAGGCAAAAAGGAAAAACTATGAAGACAAGATGTAGTGCATATGTGGATGTTTGGGACTAAGAAAAAATCCTGGCAGGGCATTCGGCACAAGGAAAAATTAAAACATAGGTGCAATCTCAACTCGGCGTGTGCGCACTTCTCTCACACTTCGTTGTTCAAAGTTTGAAACCTAAATGTCGCTCAATGAGCATCTAGTGTGGTCACCTGCTTGCAGTCTCGCTACTCGTCGCTCAACCATGTTGCTACACCAACGTCTCTCACAAGTGTTGAACACTACTAGTGAACCAAAACATAAAATACCCATATGACCATAAATCAGAATTCGGGAAAATCCCAAATAAAGCCATCATGATTAGGGACAAAGACCAAAAAATGGTCAAAACATTATGTAAACCACCTTTCACATCCTAGTACCGTATCTCTTTATGTGTCAAAAGTTGACCGAAAGGTCGAGATACTTCTTTCGATGATTCTTGAAGTGGTTTAAGTTGTCAAAAAGTGTGAAAAGGTTCACTCGGGGGCAAGGGCTATCGGTTGAATTACCCTCGATCATTGAACTGAAAATCAATGCCTTGATGCCCAGTGGGCTATTTTTGTAATGACATGAATAACCACTCAGAAAGATTAGGGGCATGTTTACGTCTGGTACGTAGCATTTGCCCTTACCTTCGAGGCAGATGGCCAAAAGAGAAGGATATGACACGTTCATATTCCTTCTATAAACTTCAAGAGAAATTTTCAAATTTTCTAATAAAACTACTGACGGCGCTAAACAATCAACCGTGCCTTTCTATTCAAAATCCTACCACTTCTTACCTCTTGAAGTTTTTTCGAAGTGATCTCCACTGACGTAGCTTCATAAGCATCACTCTACGTAAGCGCTCAAGATCATGAAGGGGGCCAGACTGACCATCGAAGCACACAACCCCAACACCCTGGTCCAATAGTGACTGATCAGAGCCTGTGCGAACGGAGCGAACAGACGCAACAGGATCGAGAACAACGAAGTCACCACGACAACACGTAATGTGATGAGTGGCACCATAATCGATGATCCAAGTGCCACCGGGATCATGACCGGAGGACGTCACCGTACAACAAGCAACGGAACACTCGGCCTCAGACAGGCGCTGAGCAACAAGTGAGAAGAAACGACGAAGGGCATGGAGGTGAGACTCATGAATCCAATCGTTACTCTCAAGCTCATCATCAGCACATGCCACCTGTGTCCCCCCACATGAGTCATCAAGAGCTAGAAGAATAGATGAACAAAAAGTCTGTGAACCACTCAGCTTTGAAATCACACTCGCACCTCCCTAAAAGCGAAGCGCCAAAAGGTGATAGAGCTCGGCGATGGTGTAGTCGCGTGGGTCCGGATTGCCATTACTTACTGGTGTGGAAGCGGGAACTGCTGCAGTCATGGTTGCCGCACGTCAAGAGGCTGTGCTGCTCAATGCAGACCGCTGTGTGTGTGCAGCCCAAAGACCGCAAGTGATTTACGCTCAGTTGAGCGGCTGCTGGCACTCGGTGTGGCAATGAGCACCTCCATAGTTGTAGCAGTGAACAATATGTCCACTGCTTCTGCCCAATGAGTGCTGCTGTTGCGACAGCTGCTGGCCCAAACTACGCCTTTTCTTGCTATTCTTCACCTGTGCCACTCCTACCACAACGTGCATCCGAGTCGGGGTAATCGGGGTGGAAGGGGAAGAGGAGGATGTGCCAGAGGATGGAGAAGTGGATTGCAAGAGGGACGTCGTTGGCAACGCGATGACCGTTGCAGCAAGGAGACTATCCTGATGGGCCACGGTTGCCTCACGGGCGAAAGTCACATGGAGGAAAAGCTGATGCGCCCGACGAAGAAGCTGAAGGAAGGCAAAGAAAGGCTCGTGCACGGCATTGCTGTACCCCGAGGAGATGTCTGCACGCTTGAGGCAAACTCTGATCATGATTTTGTGAAGCTCTCACAGTTGTGTACCTCCCGAGGTCCCAAGGTACGTGTAGATGCGCATGGCACGCCGCCAGTACTCAGCTGCAAGGTTGGCAAGTCCCTGATGAAGGGATTGGAAGGCGCAAAGGTGAGCTGCACGGGTAGGGTGTGTCTCTGCAGGAAACAAGGACAAAGCTAGGTCCCAGCCTCAAGGAGGATCAGCACTTGCGCCTCTACCAGCCTCTCCATGTAAAGGGCGAAAGTCCAGGACAGTCTCGCGTGGCATGGCGTAAAGGAGTCCCCACATCACCCTGGCCACTGTCAGCACCTGAGCGCGATCCGTAACCTGGTACAGACTCTGGTAGTAGGGCCACACCCCCTTTGAAGTGGCCTAGACCTGGAAAAGAGTCTCCCAGAAATCAAAGCTGTCCTTGTTGACATAGCGCGGGGGCGATGTCTCCAAGTCCTTGGGTTGCCACTTCGTATGGAGAGCAACCACAGGCTGAGAAGAACGAGGGATGGGGAAAACACTGGGACGAGGGAAGACATCGAGATAGGAAATAGGCAATGGTCGGATGCCGGATGTCTGTGGAGCCCGAGAACTTGTCTAAAGCTAGCAAAGACGCTCCTAAAGCATGCAAATCTCCCTCTCGTGAGAGTCATCCTCCGTATCAAGCATGTCAGGGTTCTCATCCCAAGGATCAAGAGGTGGCGGGTCGCGTCCTGTTGCTGTCTCCGGTGGAGATGCTGAATGTTGTGTAGAAGGTACAACACCGCCGACTCCCTCAGGGGTCTGTTGTGGGGCCGTGGATTGACCACAAAGAAGCGCGTTGAGCATACAAATGGCGTTAGTCTACTGCTGCTACAGATGACACATCTCATCCTCCTGACTCCGCAGTTCCTCAATAGCCTGCGAGCGTGGGCTCATGACCCCTAAGGATGAGATAGAGAGATCTTGTGGTCCTTTGACCTTGTCACCGGTCGGAGCCATGTCAACGCTAAGTATGGACCCGTGATGTCAATCACGTCAGATTGGAAAACTAGCAGCGGTTCTCGAAGTGTTGAAACGCTGGCAACTTTTGACTTTCTGACCCAAAAACTTGACTAATGCAAGTGCTGCCATCAGCAGGGGTTTGTTAATGTCAGCACAGATCCTATGATGTCAATAAGAGAAATACTGACGTCGCCACGTTTTCTTGGTTTTAAGTTTTTTGTTTTTACAACCCGTGCGATTGTTGGGCGGCTACTCCGCAATAGCTGGGCGGAAGTTGTGCGGAAACTCCGCAACAGCTTCTACTCGGCTGCTACTGCTATTGCGCCTACGCGTGCAATAGCACCCGTGTAGCAGATTGCACAGTCATGGCAACAGCCGTGAGCTGCTACTGTGTTGTAGTGCTATGGTGTGCTGCTGCTACTGCATGCTGTTGTTGTTATGCACTACTGCTATTATGTGATGCTGCTACGCTGCTGCCTTGCTGCACTGCTGCTCTGCTGTGCTGCTGCTACTAGTGCTTGCTGCTGCTACTACTCCTCAATGTTGTTACTGTTGCACGCTGTTGCTTGCTACTAATGTTGGGTGCTCACTGCTTGTAGCTTACTGCTCACCACTTGCTGCTACTGCTATTGCACGCTACTGCCTGCTACAGTTATTGCTAACGCACATGCTAGTAACTGCCATCGGCTGACACGTGCCTTGGTTGCCTCCTCCTGCTGCTGCTGCTAGAGGCTACTACTGCCGCATTCTCACATGCCGAAGGCGGGTGGCGTCAACGGTAGTCGGGTGACGTTGACAGGTCCCAGTGAATCAGCTGCAACAGTGACACTCATTGTTGCTGCTTTGTTGCGTCTCTCCTATGCAGCTCAGCGAGAGTTGTCTCGCTACTCTGATACCAAGAGAAGATGCATGGAAGCTTCCTAGCAACATAACCGCTGACTAGGCGTGAGTGCTTGGTCAAACGATGACGACAATCTCAAGTCGTACACACGACGACAAGAGTTTGGCTAGAACCACAAGGCAAAGTGTCAGACTGCTTCAATAGCATTTGCAAAGAGAGATGACAAATGACATGTTCACGGCATAAATACATTCCGCGGCGCACGGTGGGTGTTGCACGCGGCAGTGTAAGGTTTGTCAAAAAATTGGCCCAAAACCACTGTTTTGCCCGTAACTCAGCGTAGAAAAGTCAGAGTGCTATGTCGTATGAACCTTAATGTGCAAAGTCATAAGCCAAACGCTATGACTGGTCACATGCATGCATCCGGCATCAAGGGTTGGACACGGAATTTAAAAACATGCAAAATGGGCCCACGGCCAGTCCACCGATGAACTCATACGTACTGCAGAAAAACTCTAGAAGGTCCTAGAGAGTGTCCAAGACTATGGGGCAGCCGTCGGTCTACTCTAAACTCTTAGTCTACCACCAGACGACGCACTGGTGCCACCTAGGTCCGCATCACGGATCTGCACGGGCATGGATACGACCGAGTGGTCACAATAAACTGTACAGGTCGACAAGAACGTATGAAATCTTGAGAGGTTGGAACCGTTTGAGATTGAGTACATGCAAACCCCTGTGGTTGTGCGACTCGAACTCCCTGACATTATGCAAGTTCATGTGGTGTTCCATGTTTGTAGACTTAAGCACTACAGAGAACCCGGAGAGAAATTCACCAGCAAGTATGTCCCTCTTGTCGTGTGGACTTTGGCCTGGCTTCATTTTCTAGGACATCGAGGTTACTTGGGGTGTGGCACGATGTTATGGTCGAGGTTATGCTGGTCGAGACCCGCGCACCTGGTGAGTTTCACCGTTGTGGTGTGGAGACCCATTGCCTCCATGTGTTATGTATGATCCATGCAAGGTTATGCTGGTCGAGACCCGCGCACCTGTTGAGTTCTACTGGTGTGACATGGAGACCCATTACCTACATGTGTTACGTATGATCCATGCATGATGTGGTCGAGACCCGGACACCCGGAGACATTTTCTGGGGTCATGAGGAGACCTTGTTTCTCTGTCTCTCTTGCATGATGTTTGACTCGTAGGTGTGTGATTGACTTCGTTGATGGTCGAGACCCAGGCATTTGGTGGGATGCACCATTGTCACGAGGAGACCCTGTGCTTTGGTATGCTTGATCAGTGCTCGCTATGATTGGTTGCCGGAAGCCATCATCTCTTGCCTTCGCCCAGACATCGTTATGTTGACAGTTGTGTCAGCCAGGGGGAGTGTTGGTGTGTGTGGCTTCCACCTCTCACGAGCGACGGCAAGGAGAGCAGCGGTACAGGAGAGTGCAATGAAATGCTCCCGGATGCGGACCCCAGAGACACCGACGCGTCAACAGGTGGTGGACCACCCACTCAGAGCTGATCGACGACTGCCCGAACGTCGTGGATGCTGTCTCAGACCTCCTGCAGGTTTTTTGTAGCCTATCCTTGATGCGGACGCAACTGGCACCAGAGCACCGGCGAGTGGTGGATCCATCTACCTGCAGCTGCCAAAGAGCTGCCACGACGCCCTGGGTGCTTGCCGGGTGCTTTGCGTTTTTTTTGCAGACGCTAGAGATTTCTCGGTGGACTGGCTCTTGAGCCCGATTTGCATGTTTTGCATTTTCTGTCCATCGAATTGTGCCGGCCTTATGCGTCTGACCAGTCATAGTGTCTGGCTTGAGATTCTGCATCTCAAGGTTCATAAAGTGTAGTGTTCTGATTTGTCTGCGCACAGTTACGACCAAAACAGTGTTTTTGGGCCGGTTTTAGGACAGACCTTGCACTGCCACGTGCGACACCTGTCGTGTGCTGCGGCAGGTATTTATGCTGTGGACTTGTCATTTGTTATCTCTCGCTGCATGTGTTCATTAATGGAAGCACATTTGACACGGAGTTGTGTCGTCTAGCCAAACCCTTGCCATTTCGCGTCCAACTTTTATTGACGCCGCGGGTTGAATGAGTACTGACGCCCAATCAGTGGCAAGCGTGCTAGGAAGCTTCCTAGAATCTTCTCATGGTATCAAAGCAAACGAGCCACAGCTTGTTGTGCTGTGCAGCAGAGATGCAGCAGCTGTAGCATTAGTGAGTGGCAGCAGTGGCAGCCGCTCATAATAGTTGCAACAGATCTTGGAGGGACCTACCACGACTGCGTTGCAACGGAGTGGTGGAGGCATCGAAGATAGAAGCGGTAGCTGCAAGCAACTGCATCCGTTGCAGCAACAACGGCGGGAAGCACCTGCTGCGAGAGCAGCTACGGGCATGAGCCACTACAGCAGCAGCACCGGGTGGTACCAGCACCCGTGTTTGGTCACCGGTGTGTACACACAAAAGAAATGGGGCCAGAAGCAGCTCGCACCTGTAGCAACGGCTGCGAGCAGTAGCAGCCGCAAGTTGCACCAACCGTAGCAACAGCAGGCAGCAGCTACACAAGCAGCTGCAGCAGCGGCGGCGGGCAGCAGCTGCACTAGCAGTGACAGAAGTAGGTGCTTGCAGCAGCAACGGCAATGAGCAGCAGCCGCAGCAACAACACTAGCAACCGAAGCAACAAAGAGCAGCTGTAGCAGCATGCGCAGCAGCAACAACAGCAAGCAATAGCCGCAGCAACAATTAGCAGCCGCAGGTAGCAGCGGCAGTAGTAGCATCAGTTGGTGCAGCAACCGCAACAGTAGTTGCTGCAACAGTTGCTGCTGTCGGGCTTGAGGGGGACCCGGCGCGAGAGACCCCGCCCAAGGGGGGGGCGTCCGATCGGTCAGGCCCGTCGTGCCCACGGAGGGCGTGACAGCGCCGGCAAAGCATCGGCGCTTGAGCCGGCGTGTGCCGACCAAATGCCGGTCCCCCGCCGGCTGAAAGGGATAGGAGGGGCCGAGGGGCGGCCGCCGGCTGGCTGCACGTGAGGGGGGGGAGAGCCTCCCCCTCCACTGTGCTCGCTCGAGGAGTCAAGCTAGACCAAACCGAAGGCGACTTGAGGTTGCACATTGCAATATTGCCACTATGTAGCGATAGTGCATGTTACGGCTGAGGTTGTGGCCGTGATTGACGAGTTCGTAGCCCATCTGAGAGACATTGCTCCACTCGCATCCCTGTACGTGGCTCTTTACGCCACCGGGATCGAGTGTGTAGGACTATCACCCACGTTCAGGTCTTGACATGAGTTATGCAATGTGGCTGTGGGCGTTACCATCGCCATGGTCTGCGCTTGAGCTTCAGCCGTGGCAGCCACCATAGGCATAGTGGTCGATGCAGCCGTGGCACGATTCCCACTTGTCCTCAGGGTTTTCATGCTATTGCTTTCGAGATAGGCAACACGGCTGGTGCCAGTGCCGACAGCGCCTCCTAGGTGGCATCCCCCCTTGGGTGTGATCGTCAGTGGATACATCACCGAGTGATGCCACAGTGCTTCTACATGGTGATATGGCTGCCCTACACATGGAGGTCCGGAACCTCCAACGCATGGTCCAGTTGCTCCTTGACCATGTGCCTTCCGAGGGAGCTGCCACCCCGCCGCAGGTTTTGCCTCCCACTTCATCCTCATCTTCCTCTCGATCTTGCATCCCATCCTCCGACGATGCTAGTATACCGGATCTCTTGTCTACATCCGTCGCCATCCAACTCCATCTTGGAGGCTGTTGGTACCATACCGACGGACTATCCCTCAGCCCCTCGCCGTACCGCTCGTTCTTGCACTCATCGTGCACGGCGGCGAGCTGCTCGTCTTGCACGGTGCGCACAAGGAGCACCATCAGACGCGGCTGTGGGAGGAGTCTCCCGTGACGATAACCCCTCGTCTCCTGTCCACGGGTTGGTGTGCCGAGTCCCCACAGCTTCTGTCGATGTGTCTATTTTGGGGGGGATGGTTTGTGCGCTGACGACCGCGGTAGAGCTCGGCATTGGTGAGGCGACTTCTCTACAATGCATGATGATCAAGGCGGATGACGCTACACAGTAGAATCAGCTAGTGGAGAGTTTGGTGAGGGGAGATGTTTGCTCTGATGGAGACTCTTTGTCAGAGGAGGATTGGTCTGACGCTAAGTCTGAGTCGGAGATGCAGATGGTATTCGTTGATACCCTGGCGGATGACATGACGACTGCCGATGCAGGAGCTGTGCCTGATGGTGTGCGCGCTCCCGCGTTAGCTGGTGTGGAGACACTTGTTGTGGTGACAGGAGCAGCAGTAGGACCAGGTGATAGAGATGGTGATACTCGGCCCCCAGCAGACGCCCAGGTGGTTCAGACAGATTCTGCTAGGCAGCAGGACCAGGTGATGGATCACCAAGACGAGGGAGAATTCCTCTATGAGGATCAGTCGTCCATTGTGGAGTGGTCGGACGCAGGGTCGGAGGTAGACGTAGAGGCCCAGTGCACTGCCGTTCTTGCAGTCGTTGCGACACATGCACGAGATGGCCCCATGGTGAGAGCAGACGTCCACGTGTGCTACATGGAGGATGCAGAGCGAGCTGCGGACCTCCAACACCTCGCTATCCTGACTGGTGCCGCTGACACCATGGCGGTTCCAGCCGAGGACACAGCTACTCTCTTCCGAGCTATAGTTCCTGTACCCGAGCGCCTACGCTCCGCAGTCGACGAGTAGGAGGCAGAGGTGGCTCGAGCGGAGGTGTACGTGCGGAGTCTCATGGTCGAGCTCCAGGAGGCCAGTAGCTGTTCTTATACCGTGGATGTTCCAGCACGACAGGCTGTCGCGGAGTGTGTGGAGGATGTACACAGGCGTCTCGAGGTAGCCGAGTGGTCTCTACAGGATGCACGCCTGTGACAAGCGGACCTCCAGTAGCAGGTGGATGATGAGCTGCGCACCAGGGGTCACGAGGAGCACCACGACACTGTCCGCATCTTCAATGACCACAACGTCGCCGTGGATGTAGCTCTACCTACACATGCCGACGTCTGGCCAGCAGCTGACGGCCGAGCGATAGGTGTGTCACAAGTAGCAGGTGTCTTCGTAGCAGTTGTTCCTACAGCTCCAAGTAACTTACGTAGCGGCTCATTGTCTTGCGCTCCCGCTCTACCAGCACCTCGTGGCCCGACGACACTTCAGTCAACAAATGACATAGAGGACGTCAAATTGTGCGCCTAGCACGCGTAGCTCCACTCCTTCCTACGGGGTGAGACAGCGAGGCTACAGGAGGCTGTGGCTTGTGCCGATACGCACACTATCAAGGTCCATCGCCAGGTTCGTTTCGCGACTGACCGTCTACATGCCGCAGATGCAGCCAGCCGGTCGGCTGCAGCTTCAGAGCTTGTCGAGCTCCACACGCGCCTCAACGTTGCGGAGGCCACGAGGCGAGATGCAGCTCAACAGTTGGAGGCAATACAGCAGGCAATTGTTTTGGAGGAGGCCCTTAGCGCAACACCAGTCACATCAGCATATGACAACAGTTGTGACGACTACGCCAACAATGACGATGATAGCAAAGACGCCGCTCTGCGGAGAGGCTCTGTACGAGCACATCCCACCAGCATCGTCGTCACCCTTGCTATTGGTGCGCAGGGGTATGTGGCTATGGGGGAGCCGTGCTCCCTCCTCACGCATTGTGCTAGGAGCAACCATCAGCTTTGCTTTTACTGTCAGCCTCTGCAGCCCAGGGGGGTTGTTGGTGTGTGGACTTTGGCCTGACACCTTCTTTTAGGACAGCGAGGTGACTTGGGGTGTGGCACGATGCTATGGTCAAGGTTATGCTGGTCAAGACCCACGCACCTGGTGAGTTTCAACGTTGCGATGTGGAGACCCATTGCCTCCATGTGTTATGTATGATCAATGCAAGGTTATGCTGGTCGAGACCCGCACACCTGTTGAGTTCTACCAGTGTGACATGGAGATCCATTGCCTACATGTGTTACGTATGATCCATGCATGATGTCGTCGAGACCCGGACACCCGGAGACATTTTCCGGGGTCACGAGGAAACCTTGTTTCTCTGTCTCTCTTGCATGATGTCTGACATGTAGGTGTGTGATTGACTTCGTCCATGGTCGAGACCCGGGCATTTGGTAGGATGCACCATTGTCACGAGGAGACCCATTGCTATGGTATGCTTGATTAGTGCTTGCTATGATTGGTTGCCCGGGCCATCATCTCTTGCCTTCGCTCAGACATCGTTATGTTGAAAGCTGTCTCAGACAGGGGGAGTGTTGGTGTGTGTGGCTTCCACCTGTCACGAGCGACGACAAGGAGAGAAGCGGCACAGGAGAGTGCTGAGAAGATGCAAGGAAGCTTCCTAGAAACACTCCCGTTGACCAGGCATCAGTGCCTGATCAGACGGTGACGACAGTCACAAGTCGTGCACACAACGGCAAGAGTTTGGCTAGGGGACACAAGCCAAAGTGTGTGAATGCTTCAACAGCATTTGCAGAGAGAGATGAAAAATGACAGGTCCATGGCATAAATACCTGCCGTGGCGCACAGCGGGTGTCGCACACGGCGGCCCAAGAGCTATGCCAAAACTGGCCCAAAACCACTGTTTTGGCCATAACTCTGCGCACACATGTCAGAATGCTATGCCGTCTGAACCTAGACGTGCACGATCACAAGACCGACACTACGACTGGTCACATGCATGCATCCATCATCAAATGGTGGACATGCAATGCAAAAACATGCAAATCAGGCTCATGGCCAGTCTGCCGAAAAGACTTCTGCAAGCTGCAAAAAAAAAAACAGGGAGTCCCGGCAGTGTTCGGGGCTCTGGAACGGTAGTCGGCTAGCTCCAAGCTGGTATTCCGCCATCAGTTGTCCCACCGGTATCACCAGGGCCCACCTCAAGGATCTGCACGAGTATGGACACAGCCGAGTGGTCACAGTATACTGTGCAAGAACGTCACAAATCACAACACTCTCCCATGACCCGATGGTACGCATGTCCATACACGTGCAGCATAGGACAAGAACAATAGTGAGTGTAAAACAGATGGGACACAGACACACATCCCACACTCAACCACCCTCAGGCATGGGGCAAAGCCCAACGGAACGAATGGCCACCAAGAACTTTCCGCGAGCTAGTGCCTTCGTCAAGAAATCAGCACGCTGCATGTCAATGCCAACCCACATGACGGAGATCACGCACAAAGTGATGCTCAACCGCAATGTGCTTTGTGAGAGCGTGAAAGAAACCAAAGTTCTCCGCAATGGCGAGAGCACTCTGGTTGTCGCAACAAAGCACAATGGCGGGTATTGACTGACCAAGCTCAAGAAACAGGCACTGCACCCATACCGCCTCAGCAGTTGCTACGCCCAAAGCAGCGTACTCTGCATCTGACGAGCTACGTGCGATGCAGCCCTGCTGCCCGCTACGCCAAGATAGAGTGGTACCACCGAGCAGGAACACGTAGCCACTACAGCTGCGTCCATCTGGGCTCCAGGCCCAGTCATTGTCAGTGTAGTCGTCAAGGACCATCAAACACTGCCGACAAAAGCAGAGTCTGAGGTACGACGTAGAGACCACGTACCGCACCACTCGCACAGCCGCATGAAGGGCTCTGGAACATGGAGCCTATGAGAACTGAGCGAGGAGGTTGACAGCGAAAGTGAAGTCAGGACGTGTCGTAGTGGCCAGGTACATCAGAGATCCAATGAGACGGAGGTACAAGGCCATGTCCACTGTCTCCCCCTGTTGTGTGGGATCATCCACCTTTAGGGCATCCTGCCCATCGGGTGTAAGAGGTATGGACGCGGTGGGCACTACACCAAGGAGATCGCTGAAACGCTCCCCCACGACTCGTGCGTATCGGGCCTGATGCAGCAACAGTGTCCGACGCCTGTGATCTCGCACGATCTCCATACCAAGAAACACCGATGCAAGACCGAGATCCTTCATCCTGTAGACAGTCTGAAGGACAGCCTTAGCCTCATTCACGGCCTCCAAGGACGGAGACGCGATCAAAAGGTCATTGACATAGACCAGGATGGCGGTGAATCGCTTGGGTGTTGATAGGATGAAGAGAGAGGGATTTGCCTTGCTCTTTACATATCCCGCACGAGTCAAAGTGTCGGTGATCTCCCGGTTCCAACACCACGGAGACTGCTTGAGGCCATACAAGGACGTGCGCAAGCGCCAGACCTTGTCACCGTCCTCAAAGCCTGGTGGCTGAGCCACGTAAATCTCCTCATCTAGAGATCCATGGAGGAACGCAGTGTTCACGTCCATTTGGTGCAGTTCCCAGTCGTGCTGAGCCACTATACCGAACAGAGCTCGGGCTGAGGTCATGTGGCCGACAAGGGCAAAAGTGTCAGTGTAATTGACGCCCTCAATCTGAGAGTACCCCTTGACGACCAAGCGGGCCTTGTAGCGTTCCAATGAGCAATCTTGCTTCACTTTCTTGCAAAAGATCCACTTGACCTGGATAGCCTTCCTCCCAGGCGGAAGGTCGACAAGCTCGTAGACTCCATACTCTTGGATAGCGCGAAGCTCATCCTCGCACGCAGCACGCCAAGCGTCAACATCCTCTGATGAGAGAACTTCCCTCAGGGTGCCCGGGTTGGGCGCCATAGAGGGAGAGCTCTCTGTGGCAAGGGCACACACCTCTGTACTAGGCGTGACGACCACAAGATCAAGTGCTGCATCACGAGCGACATGGAACTCGCGAGTGACGAGATCGTGTCCTACGAGGCACGCTCGATGTACCTCTTTGAGCTCAGTGTGGACACTCAGGCCTAGGGCCTTTGTGCCGGGGTCACCACTCGCAATGCTGCGAGAGGGGTTTGGGTGCGGGGCCCGACGCTCGTTGAGCTCCAGAATCCAGTGGTCGAAGACGGCCACCGGGCTCACGAGAGTAACCTGAGCTCAAGGGCCACACCTTAGGCTCAGGGACAGGCACGGCCACAGCTCGTGGGGGCTGAGGCAAGGCAGCCGGTGATGTCGTGCGAGGAGATGCGTGTATGGGGGACACGAGGCTGGGTGTGATAGCACAAGCTGGCAAGACTCGACCTCACACAGAGGCAGGAGTGCCATCAGATGCAGGTACGGGAGTAGGCGAGGCTGGACTAGACATAGAAACAAGAGTGCCAACAAACGCAGGTACTGGAGCAGAAGTAGGTGCAGGAACAGAAGCAGGGGCACCTGTGGGGCGTGAAACAGGATGTACGAGCGAGGTCTCTGGACTAACGGGGATGATTGCCGGGTCATCAAGGGCCGGAGACCGAGAGATGAAGGGGGCTCGAACGAAACATCAGCCTGGTGAGAGGTGCTTGCTGGCATGGTAGTCTCGCTCATCCGCCGAGAACTCTCACAGGTAAGAACATGTATGGCGGAGAGTGTCGTGATCGAATTCAGGGCGATGGTAGGTGAGAGACTCGAAAAAAAGCGCATTGTGTGACTCAATGACGCGACGACAAGTAGGGTCACAGAAGCGCCAGGCCTTCGACCGCGGGGAAATGCCTATAAAGGCACACAAGCAGCCCCGAGGTGAAACCTAGGACCCCTGCTGGTCCTCGCTGTACCACACGAAGGCCAGGGATCCCCAGACGCAACCGAGACGAAGGTCAGCACGGTGTCCAAACCAGAGCTCATACGGTGTAATATGGTCCGGAAGCGGACCATGCGAGAGGCGGTTACAGACCCAAGTCATGAAGGCGAAACCCTCAAAGACAAAGGACTCAGGTAGACCACACTCAGACCGCATAGCTCGAACCGCATCCTCCATGGTGCGGTTCGAGCGCTCAAAAAGACCGTTCTGCTGAGGGGTAGCAGGATCGGAGACTGGTAAAAAATCCTGTGCTCAACAAAAAATCCGTCCATCTCGCCAAGGAACTCACCGCCGCGGTCCGAGCGGAAAGTATGTAACGTGTGACATGACTGACGCTCAACCATCACTAGCCAGAGTCGAACTGCAAGGGCGGCGTCGCTCTTCTGACGCAAGCTGTAGACCCATCACATCTGGGTAAAGTCATCAGTCAAAGTCAGAACATTCCGGCCCCGATCAGATAGGGACTCGACCGGAAGAGGACCGAGAAGATCTGAGTGAACTAGCTTGAGAGGCCGAAGCGCTCGGGAATGAGAGTCAAGGTAGGTGCATTGGTGCATCTTCCCCTGAGCGCAAAAGAGACAGTCGGTCTTGGGTGGCTCCTCGAAAGAAGCCGCATCAAGACCGAGAGTTGGCTGTGTCCGAATGAGCTTCAACACAGTATCAGAGCCCACGTGACACAGACGGCAATGAAGCAACCGCTGGTGTTCCGGAGAGAGAACACCACTGACAAAGACCCGACCGGAGGAGGAAGGAAAGCAAGGGGAAGAGGTCCGAAAGATGCGATATAGATCATCTACGAGTGAGGCAGGAAGGACAACGCTGCGAGTGTCAGTAGCAGTCACAGTCGGTGAGTCTGCGGTATGCTCCGTAAAGAGACCCATCAGTGTGCAGGCATGCACAGAAAGCAGGTTGAGCTCAAGATCAGGCACAAACAACACGTCGGAAAGGTACAAGGGGCCAGATAGGCCGTCAAAACATACAACCCCAACACCATGGACTGGCAAGACTGACCAGAGCCTGTACGGACGGAATGGAAAGATGTGACAGGACCGAGAACAACAAAATCACTACAATGACACGTCATGTGATGAGTGGCACCAGAATCGATGATCCAAGTGCCACCGCAATCACGACTGGTGGATGTCACTGTACAATGGGAAATGGAATACTCGGCATCAGAGGGACGCTGAGCCGCGAGTGGGGAGGAACGATGCAGGGCTCAAAGATGAGACTCATGAACCCAATCGGTACAGTCAGGCCCATCATCATCACATGCTAACTGTGCTCCCCCACACACATCGTCACGACCCACAGGAACGGACGGACAGACAATCTGTGGACAACCCGATGATGAAAACACACTTGCACCTCCCTGAAAGCGAAGCGCCAGAAGGTGTTAGAGCTCAGCGATGGTGCGGTCGCGTGGGTTTGGATCACTGCTACTCGCCGGTGAGGAAGCGGGAACAGCTGAAGTCGTGGCCGCCACGCGTCCGGAGGATGGCGAGGATGACATGCTGGATGTGGAATGGAGGGCGTGTGCAGCCTGGAGCCCACGAGTAATCCGCACCCAGTCGAGCGGCTGCTGGCACTCGGTGTAGCGATGGGTGCCTCCACAGTTGTAGCAGTGAACACAACATCCACTACTACCACTGGATGACGACTGCTTTTGTGAGAGTTGTTGACCTGATCCACGCTTCCCCTTCTTCTTCCCCTGAGCTGTTGCTGCAACACCCTATGTCTGAGTGGGTGTGCGTGGGGCCGAAGAGGAGGAGGAAGATGAAGACGTGATGGAGGATGAAGAAGGAGACTGCAAGTGGGAAGATGGTGGTAAGGCGACTAATGCTGCAGCAAGAGAAGTCTCCTGATGGGCCACGGCTGCCTCGTGAGCTGAAGTCACCTAGAGGAAGAGCTGATGCGCCCAGGGGCGAAGCTGCAGAGTGGCTGAAAAGGGCTCGAGGACAGTGTCGCTGTATCGTATGAAGATGTCAGTGTACTCAAGGCGAACTCCGAGCATCATCGTACGGAGCGTCCACAGCTGTGTGCCTCCTGAGGTCCCAAGGAGCGTGTAGATGCGCATGGCGCGTCGCCAATAATCGGCTGCAGGCTCTGAAGGCCCCTGACGGAGAGAGTGGAAGGCACAAATGTGTGCTGCACAAGTGGCGTGCGTCTCTGCGGCCAGCAAGGATAAGGCCATATCCCAACCTCCGCGTGGATCGGCGCCGGTGCCTGTGCCGGCCTTGCCAAGGAAGGGGCGGAAATCGACAACGGTCTCGTGTGGCATGGCATAGAGGAGTTCGCGCATCGCCCCGGCTGCTGTCAGCACCTGTGGTGGGTTTGTAAGGTGATACGGGCTATGGTAGTACGGTTACACTTCCTTTGAAGTAGCCCAAACCTGAAAGAGGATCTCCAAGCAGTCGAAGCCGTCCTCAATAATGTACCGTGGAGGTGGTGTCTCAAAGTCCTTAGGTTGCCGCTCCGTGGGGTGAGCAACCGCAAGCCAAGGAGGACAAGGGACGGGGAAGACTCCTGGAAGGGGATAGTCACCGGGATAGTCGGGTGACCATCGTATCGGAGGAAACCGAGGAGATCTAGTGCCCGTCTGTAGTTGACAGAGACGCTCCTGAAGAACTCGAATCTCATGATCC
Source organism: Penium margaritaceum (assembly GCA_023375785.1). Lineage (NCBI taxonomy): Eukaryota > Viridiplantae > Streptophyta > Zygnematophyceae > Desmidiales > Peniaceae > Penium > Penium margaritaceum. The sequence goes on from SZWC01019900.1 coordinate 43,026, forward strand.
GGGGAGTCGCCTGTCATGTCGGGCATGAATGTATCATCATCCAGGAGGTCAGGAGGTGATGGGTCGAGTCTAGCTCCTGTCACGGGTGCCTAAGCCGACTGCTGTGTAGAGACCGCGACGTCGGCAGTTCCCTCCGAAATCTGACGAGGGACCGTGGACTGGGCATGCAGAAGCTCAGTCAGCGTGCCGATGGCATCAGTCTGCTCCCGCTGTAGGTGACAAATCTCATCCTTCTGGCTCCGCAGGTCCTCAATGGCCTGCGAGCGTGGGCTCAGGATCCCAAAAAAAGAGGAGGAGGGATCATCTGTCCCCTTCCCCTTGTCAGACGAGTTCATGTCGCCTCTTAGTATGGGTCGAAAGGTCAGGTTTGTCGGATTGCAAAAGAATTAGCGTTTCTCGATGAGTTGAGACGCTGGCAGTTTTTGACTTTCCGGCCAAAAAAAATGGCTAAGTATGGTGCTGACGTCAGCAGGTGGTTGCTGATGTCAGCACGACCTAATGATGTCAGCAAGCAAAAATGCTGATGTCAGCTCGACTCCTTTGTTTTTCTCTCTCTCTCGCGGTTATGCACGAGCGTGCAGTCGCTCCGTGGCGGCTGCGCGGAAGCTGCGCGGAAGCTGCGCTACAGCTTCCGCTCAGTTGCTGTTGTAGCTATGCTATCAGGTGCAGCAGCAGCTGCGTGGCTACGTGCGCAGCAGTGGCAGCAGCGGCTGCGCAATGCCGCTGCTGCTGTTGCGCGCTGCGGCTGCTGCTCGCTACCGCCGCCGCGCGCTGCTAATGCTGCCACTGCTACGCTGCTAATGCTACAGCTGATGCTGCTCGCTGCTGCCACGGCTGCCACGGCCGCAGCTAGTGC
>SZWC01019901.1:22073-45025 GCA_023375785.1 Penium margaritaceum
GGGGGCGGGGGGGGGGGGGGGGGGGGGGGGGGGGGGGGGGGGGGGCTGAAGAAAAAAAGGCTAAAGTTACCGCTCTTCTTGGTCAGTCCCAAAACCATAGCTTCAAAACTTTAAATGTGAAACTAAGTGATGCAGAGCCCAGAACGCTTAATAAAACCCAAGAATAGGTACATTAAACATTTTCAAAGACGTTGAATTTCTGAAAACACATATTATGTTTGCAGAAAGCAATAAAAAAATGTATTATTGCACTTCATTTCCTTTGCTTTCCTAAACTTATTTCATTCTTTGTACAAGACGACACTGAATGTTGTAGAAAAATCTCTATAGAGATTTATATGGAAGCCTTGCATAACTGTACTGACAATGTATGTGATTTATGTAAACATCCCTCGTTTAAGTAAAAGAAACTTCTTGGAAACGAGAATCATGGTGAGATGCCTTTGTGGGGTGTGTGAATGGAAACATTAGAAAATGTGTGGATTGGAACCTACTTGCCACTTTCCATTGTTTACAAATGACATGTAAGAAATTTCTCAGTAGTGTCTAATGTGTGGTGAAGTTAGGTGTGCACTGTTTAAAGGTGTAACAAATGACATGTAACAAATGACATGTAAGAAGTTTACAAGGGGTGATTGGTTCTAAATGCTCTCCAGCCAGGAGCAGTGTCTATCACTCCTTGAAGGGGAGATGCTGCAGGATTTGAATGAGGGTAACGTTCATACAGCAGCACTTACAGCACGCACCACCAGAGGAGTGGAGCAACGGCAGATCCGGGATCAGCCCAATGGGACGATGAGTCCAAAGCGCCAGAGTTTGTAGATTTGAGTGAAGAGAAGCGAGACTGCATCTCCACGGTCCCCAAGCGAAGGGGAGCAGTCTGATGGTGGATGTTTTGTCATGTGGCAGCAGTAGCAGCAGCAGCCTCAACATCAACCCCGTAGAAGCAGGTCTGTAAGGAAGATGGAAAAATGCTACAATACCATGGAGTGCATCCGGACTGGGATCAGGTCAGCGTTCTTCATGCAAGAAGAGTCCACGACCATCAAGGAGGTGCTGCACCAGAAGGATGGGACTGAGTGGGAGGGAGCAATAAAATCAGATCTCGCCTTGCATGACAAGGATGGCACTTGGGAGTTGGTTGATCAGCCAACCAACTATTGAGTATTTTAGGTTTTCTCCCTTTTTATTGGAAAATGAACAACCTCATCTTGCAAGAAAAGAAAACCTGCTTCTTTTTGTAAATCGATGAGTTGGGCCAAAGCATCCATTGGTTGGCAAGCTTATCTGAAGTCCAGGTTAATGTGAAAAGAGTAACTACAGCTCTTAAATTGTTTGGATGGGTGATACTAGAGCAAGGTTTGATGATTGGAGCTCTTGTCATCTCTCAGAACCTCTGAAGGGGATGATTCTGATAATTTCAGAGAGTACTGATCTTCTGAGTGACTTTCATTCAACAAAATGGGCCTGGGAAGAGACCCATGAGTTTGAAGTACAGCTTAGTGGTGCATTGATTGTGAAGTTCAAGGATGTTACTGATCAATGTCCAAGTGAAGCAATACTTGTAAAAATTGAACTATTGGTACCCATGGGGGCGCTCAAAGAATAAAAATGATGTAAGAGGAAACAATGAAAGCTTCAAGATGTGTAGAAGCCACACCACTTCAGTGCTGAAAAGCTTTTTGACCCTCTTCTTTGAGACCTCTGAACCTAATTCATGTTTTTCCCTAAGGTTGAGGCAGTTCATCTTCATTTGTTCAAAAAAACACGGAAAGGCAGCCTTGGCCAATGTATCCCGTGGTGGGTGGAAAAGGGGCAGAAAAGGGCAGGGGAACTAACCAAGCCAGAGAAAAACATTGCTGAAGGAAGTTTCCCTGTAACTTTCTGTCTTATCTTACATAGGATGATACCTGTGGTACTGCTTTGGATGTGTGGTATGGCATCAGCATGGCAGGTGGTTCATAAAACATCCTCTTTATGCTTTTCAACACAAAAGACTAGTTACTTCTCCTCCACACGTCCAGAATCAATTCCAGGAGGTGTCTCATGAAACCGTATTTCATTATCTTAGAGACCCACAAAGTGTTTCAAATTCATAAGGATTGGAATTCCTGAAGTTAAAAGGGCTGAAAGCTCTTTGAATTGATAGAATCCGTTGAGTATTAAGGGAGATATGAACTCTTCGAGTTGGGGATGCATGTGGCAGCTGAAATGTAGACAAATTCTTATCAATTGAGGTCATGTAGGGAATCTTCTTTTCAATTTGACATGCTGCTTGATGACTTTTGGCATAAGTTCATACTGAGCCCATTTGAGTTGAACTTGAACCAACAGCAGTGGAGTATCCCATCACCCATGACGACATTAATCATCAGAAAGATTAGATTAGCAGAGCGAATGATGCTAGAAGAAAAGCAGATGCAACAGAGAGTGTAGAAGCATGGGAGCATGACGAAAGCAAAGAGCTGACTGTGAGAGCAGGGAGGTAGTCGGAAATGAGGCAGGAAGGCAGGTAGGAATTGAGGTAGAGCGTCGGAGTTGAAAGTAGACAGGAGCACGAAAAGAGAATGCTGAATCAGAAGAAAGAGCCTTGATGTGTTAAGCAGAGCTGAGAAGAGGGGTGCATGAGTGACAGAGCAAAGGGGTACGAGAGCCAGGGTTTGAGATTGGATAGCGAAGAATGAGTGAGAGAGAGAGAGATGGCAGAGCAAAGGCACTGCCATGAGGACCGTGAAGCTAAAGGCAAATAGGATGGAGAGACTATTCTGGGTTAAACATGGAAGGAATGAACATCCTTCATATACATTGCAGAATAGGAAAAAACATGGAAACAACGGCTTCTTTTTGCTAGCCGGACATGGGTGACAGGTATCACATTACTAGGGGATAACTTGACTGATGAGCTAAGATTCCAGCGACCAAGTAGCAGTTTTAGTCAAGGTGGTTCCAAGAGCTGAGCCATTATTGAGAGCTCAGAATAAGACAAGGAGAGATATCTCTTTATCATATTTATGTTCTTGACACCCTCCTTGAAGCTTACAGAAAGTGCGCTGGGCAGTTCACCTGTGAGAGCAATTTCTCTTTTTTTCCTCAGTTGGAGGTGTAACTCTGCAGGTAAACAGTAGGTCATGCCACATGGCGCTAAGGTCTACAGGGTTCCTGTTCAGTAAGCTATGAGAACTTGCATGCATGAATATACTAAGTTCTGTGCAGACTTATCGATTGACATCTGCGTATCGACGGTGTCTTTTTGTATTGGTGATAGAGGGACCAACATAGAGAGCAAGGCGGAGGAGAGCATCTGTCACACCAAAGCCATGGAAGACCTCAGGGAAGATAAGGTCATAGGACTAGGCGACCCAGTGGTCCATAGTCTTAGAGGTTTAATTTGTAAAGAAGGCAGGAGAAGGATTGATTCTTGCAAAGAACAGGTGGATGATGGTAATGCAGGACAGTCAGAGAGAGAGAAAAGCAAAGAGCGGCAGGAAGATTCTTTAAAGGTGGCCACAGAGAGCAGCTCGGGTGCTGCTGTCAACTTTTGGTGAAAAACGAGGCCGGGCGTTGCTGTGTACACTTGTGTGGATGCAAGGCTCATTCACGGTTATGATTGATGCCGAATCTTGAGAAGCTAGACAAGACGATTCTGGTGACTTCAGTTGCCAAGAAAGCAAGAGGAGAGGATGGTGAGTAAGCAGACAAGCTGAGGTTGAGACAGGAGGGTGCAAGCGACCACGTGCATTTGGGTGATGACACAATATCCCTCAGCTGTCTTTGCAGCTACTGACACGGAGGCGGAGATTGATATGGAGGAGATGACGTAGGCCATGGGAGCGGCGGTGAATAGCGGCTGAGGCGATGATGATGGCAGAGGACAGTGATGGAGGTGCTAAAGCAATGACTTGGTCAGTGTACACCAGACAATGTTGCCTGATGCTCTGATACCATGTCAGAAGAAATAGATGACAAGAACGAGTGATGATAGAAGCAAAAAAAAGCAATGGAGATGGTGGAAGTATGGGAGCATGAACAAGGCAAGATACTGAGTGTGAGAGAAGGGAGTTAGTCAGGCTTGAGGTGGGAACGCAGATAGGAGTCAAGGCAGAGCGCCGGAGTGGAGAGTACAAAAGAGCACAACAAGAGAATGATGAAGTGAATTTGGGGTTAATCACCCCAAATTCACACACTTGACAGTCAGTGTATCAATAAGTGTATTTCTGCATGCAATCATTTTTCACAAAACATCCGCATGACTGTATGTCAGCAAAGCATATATTTAAATTCCTTGTATAGAATGAAAATCATAATGGGCTCGATGTGATATTTGGCAGTTTCTGCGAACGGTCCATATTCAATAGTTTTTTCACTTCCCAATACACTTGTTCATACAAAATTTCACGGGTGAGGCAATCGGTCCTACATGCAAGAGCGAGGGTTTGAAATTGGATGACAAAGAATGAGCAAGAGAGAGATTGCAGAGCAAAGACACGGTTGCAAGGATCGTGGAACCAAAGGAAAACAAGATGGATAGAATTGATCCGGATAAAACTAGAGGGAATGAACATTCTTCTTATGTACTATAGAACATGAATAAACATGGGAACAATGGCTTCTTTCCACTGGTCGGATACGGGCGACAGGTGTCACTTAATGAAGGGATGACTTGACTATTGAGCTGATGGTCCAGCGACGAAGTAGCCGTTTTAGTCAAGGTGGTTTGGTCCAAGACCTGAATCATTATTGAGAGCTCGGAATAATATGATGAGGGATCTCCCCCAGTCTGATATACATTCTTGATATTGATAACCAATGTCTCTAGATCAACTAACAAATTTGAGAGAATCTAACAGGACCCTTCCCTCACCGCTTACACCAACGTCATAGAACCTTCCTCCGTTGGAACATAAAATGTTATGGACTTCCTAGCAACATGTTTGACCAACATGTATTTCTAGCAAAACGTGTAGGACAAGAAAACCAATAACTTCAGGTTTTTTAAACTAGGATAAATGTGTAATTACCTAGGTTTATGCACGAAAAGAGCATTCCTAGAAGTAGGCAAGATATAGTAGAACCATCTTTCTGAGATGTTTCCGAATATGCTTCCATGAATAGTCTGGCAAGGAATCTTTATTGTTATCCATTGGACTCTTTGTTCTTCGACATGAATTACAACTGCCTCATTTAACTTTGCATGTTATTGTGCTTGTTTCACGTGTGTTACAGTTGCATTCCATGCAACTGTAACAAGATTGGAAGACAAGAGAAAAGAGAAACGAGAAGGATTTGTGCAAGTTTAAAAAATGTGAAAAAAGGAAGTTTATGTGGAATCATCCTGATGACGGGCCTGAATAGTTTGGGCTACCATGTTTCTTGTGAAGATAATCCTGAGTACTCAAAATAATTCTGACAGTGGAAGAACGGCTGGTTAAGGATGTTGAGGCATTCCAGTCTGTTTCTCCCCTTCTAGTATGCCAATGGTGACAACAGATTTAATATTTGTCATTCAATACAGCATTTCAGCAAGCAAAGGCATCACAATGAGAAGGAAGACGTTGTTCATCAATGGAAAAATATTCACAAATCACTACATTTAGCATTTTGATTGAGACGCAGGACTTCCTTCTTGTATGTCTCAGAAAATTCTGTAGGATTGTGCATGATGGATATGAGGGGTGCCAGAAAGGGACAAAAATAGGTTGCTGGACAAAAATCGTCTGGCACTACAGCTGCATAGGGGATGTTTTGAATGTTTCAATGCACTCTACGGAACTCAATTTGGAGTCAATTTGAGTGAGATATGGATTTCCAAGAATTAGAGATCATGGGTTGGGTTCAAACGACGACCTGAGCACATTCAGCGTAGATAGCGACCAGAGTTATTCACCAGGGCGGCAGAGAGCGACCTCCAAGGGTAACAGGAAGCTGGAAGACCATCATGAGACTCAAGAGAAAATCATTTCCAGGATTATTGGTCGCGCATGTTGTGGGAGACCATAATTCTCATGCATGACAATGCGAATGCAGCTCATCCCGTTAGGGTAGGAGATTGTGCTAGAGGGTCAACTTTGACAAAGTACATCTCAGTGCCCCCTTTGCCAGCTGAGGTATTTCAGGGGTTGTTATGAAACTGTGTTGATTTCATTTCCCACTCACAAGACCGTTCAAACATTTTCATTCTGTGAAATCCTACATTCGCTTCAACAATTTCTGTCTGTGCAACCTGCAACTCTCCTCACAAAATATTTGGTCCTGCCTAGACGGCTCTTGGTCAGCCTGATTATCTCCCTGAAAGCTGTCCTGGTTCCCATCAGTGGTATCAGAGCTAGAACAAGGTTTTTCCTCATCCTCAAGGCATTCATTCCACCCTCCTGTGTGAGAGAACTATTTCTTGACTGGAAGTTGCACGACCATGTCGACGTTCCGCTTCTACGGTGGCCGGCGTCAACACTGCCAAGCTCGAAGGCAAGAACTTTTTCAACAAGAGGAACAACATGAAGATGGTGCAGATGGAGAAGGGAATCTAGAGCCATTTGAATGAGGAGGAACCACCTCTTTCCTCCCTTTCATCTTGTGACGCCCGTACCTACCGTGAGAAGTGTGACCGCACCCTTGCCACCATCTACCTCTACCTTGCCAAAGAGCAACAACTCCCTGTCTGTTGCATCCTCACGCCAAAGGAGGTTTAGAAAATTCTTGAGTCCAATTATTCTTCGAATTCAATCATCATGAACATGCAACTGCGTCTTTGCTTTCACAATTTAGAGATGGATGAGTCTAGATCCATGCATGTCAGTGTGGACGAGCTCAATCGGATCACACACTGGAGGGGGAAGAGGGAAATTTCAGATGATGCATCTTACCGAAAGTACAAAAGGAGAAACTTTCAGTGCATGGAGCATGAAATAAAACATTGAGTAAGAGAGAGGAGAGTATACAAGAGAGAGGAAACTGCAGTGGCAGGGAGGTGGCAGAGACAGTGATGAAAGAAGTGCGAGTGAGCAGAGCAAGAAAGGGCGACAAGAGCAACAGCATTGGCAACGTGTGTGGAAACAGAGTGGGGGGTGAGAACCTGATAAAGGCCCTTGTCAGGGGACGGCGAGAGACAATGCAGACACTAGGGAGATTGGTGATAGAGATAAGGCTGAGCAAGTAGGTGGTGGAAAAACTGTAGGCATGGGATAAATGACTGACGGGGGATGTGAAAGAACAGTATGAACACCGCGGACGGACAGAGGGACAGTGTCACCCATGTATACCGCATGGCTAAATGATGCGAAGAGCTTTCAGACAAGGTACATGTGATCAAGAGCTGCACCATCAATAACCCAAGATGGGGGCAGAGCACGCTCTGTGTCAGAGCGGAGGCACTAAGCCGTTGTGTGCGGGGATGCGGTGGCAAATGAAGGAACTGGCAAGGTAGAGAGCAGAAGAGCCACGGAAGAGGCGGGGACAGTAAGCAGGTCAAACAAGGAAAACGTTCCAGCAGGGGGTGGATCACTGAGGATGCCCTTGATGAGAACAAGAAAAATGAGGGCAATGATTGCATCCTCAGTATGGGAAGGAGCGACTGCGGCAAGGGGCAGTGGGCCGGTAGGAGCGCCAACGGGAAGATCCCCCAGGGATCCAACCGGAGGAGGGCCAGTAAGAGCGCCATATGCACGGCCATGAAGGACAGCATGCTGACGAGCAATCCGCTCACCAAGGTTAGGAACTGGAGGAAGGGGGAAGGCATTGTGGGGATGACCCACGACATCACAATGTTAGCAAGTGGACAGACGAGCGCCACCACCACTGTCACCACTGTCGCCACCAGGTAGGGTGCAGAGAGAGAGGGCATGAGTAGCCGCAGGAAGAAGGATGCCAGGCTGGGGTTCAGGAAGGGACCGGCTCATCGAAAGCCACGGCAGGTTGGGATATAGTCTGGAAGGCCCGAAGACCTTCAATGAGAGCGGGCCAAACTGAGCTGGGGTTTTGGAATGGAATCAAGAGGTTAAAGGAAAGAGGGAAGGAGGTGAAAGCTCCAGATGAAAGTGGGGCCAAGGAAAACGATGACCGTGGTGACAAAGTCCTGATTTGTGAGTAAGGCGTTGGAAACAAGAAGCTCACTGTGAAGGAAATCGGCGTGTCCAAAGTATGCTCCAAGGGACTCATCGGGCCGACAGCAGAGGGCAAGGAGGACGCAAGCAGAGAAGTGACAGAACACAGCAAATCAGATGAGTAAAGGGGAATGAGGATAACCCAAGCCTCGCGAGCTTTGATGGTCGGAGTGACGGAGTAGAGAAGGTGAAATTCAAGGGTGGTGCTCCCTCTCCTTAGTGTCCAGCAGTAGCAGATGGGATCAATGCAGCCTGGCGGGACTCCATTCCCACAGGATCCCACTCTGCCAACGTACCCCAATCAGCAGCAGCAGGTGACGTGATTCAGTGTGGCGGTGCCGCAGTCCCGCCAGCTTCTGCACCCCCTCTCCCTGACATTCAGTAGCATCAGGTGGGAGCTCTGCAGCCTGGCACAATTCCGAGCCTGCTGATCTCTGTTCTGCTGGTCCACCACCAGCAGCTACAGCAACCGATCAGTGTCTCCTTCCCAGCAACCCCATGTGCACCACCAAGTCGATGCTACATTACATCAGGGAAACCATAGAAAGAGACCCGAAAACAGACGCCAAGGCCCTCCGTGCTGTTGCTAAATCCGTTACACACAAAAGCATCGGGTACCAGATTTTTTTAAGTCGTGTGACAAGGCTCAAGAGGAAGCGATGGACAAGAAGGTGACCTCGTGGAAACTCTTCCACACCTACTGTGCCGAGGTGAGACTTTTCTATTGTTTATTTCTGTAAATCAACTTGTAAAACCTACTGTATGGCTGTTAGCTACGTCCATGCACTTCCAGCACGTGCAGCTCATGCGGGTGGACCCTGAAACCATTTCCATGGCTGAGCAACATTAGAAGTAGTTCCGTCAGTGTTTTGTGGCACCTGGTGCTTGCCGTAAGGCGTGGCCCCATGTGGGGTGCATCAACACATTGGATGGCAAGTGTTTGAAGAATGACTACAAGTAGGAGCTGCTCATTGCCAAGTTTTTTAGGCCAATAACAACAGTGTGCTGATGAGATATGAAATTGTGAGCCAAGAGAAAGAAGAAAACTGAGAGTGGTTTGTGTTGCAGCTGGCAAACACTTTCTGGATGTTCCGCAAAGGGGGGACCACCATCATCAGCAACAGAGACACTGATCTCCTTCTCGCCATGCAGAATTTGCTGCCCCCTGCATCACATACGTAGTGTGTTCCACACCAAAGAGAACATCCACGTGACGTAAAGTGAGTATGCGTATGAGTTTTTCTGGCAGCCTTCAAACGCGTACAAGCGGGAGGAGTACAAGTTGAGAATGGAGCTCATGGTGACCACCTGGGATGCCTACCACTGCGTTTTCCAGCGTGAGCATGAGGGCGGAATCCCTCTTCACAACTGGTCCCACTTTCATGGGCCACCAGGCTGTGGAGGTTACATGACAAGTAATATCCTTCAACACAGAATCCCTCAACACACGCATCAGCAAGGCTCAAAGACTCTTCCAATTCCATGGCTTTGCAAGTTTGTACCCGTTCATCCAGAAGTTGTATGCCACTTGCCAGAAGCTGGCTCTTGGCGCATTGATGGCCAAGGGGAAGAAGAAAAAGTGGATGACCACACCGGGAAACGTGCTGCAGCACAACTGCAAGTCGGCCTGTGATGATGAGGTTGTGCACAATGGAAACCTCATGGCGACAATCACTGACAGCAGGTATGTGCTGCAGGAGGTGGACTGCCAAATGTGCAAGTGCAGTTGTGGCCTGTACCAGGAGTTTGGCATCCCGTGTGTCCACGCATGTGCAATTCTGCTTGTGAACAGGCTCACCCTGGATGGCTACACAGACATGGCATACAGCGTCGCAGTGCAGAAGCCTTGCTATAGCAACCCCATGCCGAGCTTCAACCTGAAGCCTTGAAGTCAAACCTGACTTTGAGCCACCTGGACCAGGGTAACAGGCACCTGGGGACCGTGCAGTGGGGGGACCCCGATGAAAGAGGAGGAGGTGTAGCGATCTGCTACAGGAAAACCACATTTGTGGTAAATGTGGAAAGAAGGGACATCCAGAACGACATTGCACCAATCCACTTGTACCAAGAGGAGGAGAACAAAAGGAGGAGAACATAGAAGAGGAGGAGTACAACGAGCAGAGTGCGGAGGAGGAGGAGAACACAGAGCCTGGCCTGGTGGCTATAGTTGTACCTGTGGGTGACGGGGGCAATGAGTGGACTGACTTGGAGACTTCAGACGAGGAATACAATGCTGTTTGTTTTTCATTGCCATTGTCTATGTTGTTTCTGTTTCTGTCTTTGCATGATTGGCCCATGCAGCATTTATTACTCGCTGTTCTGAACACAATGTGTGCTTTGTGTTTTGCAGGTTCACAGGGAGTTCTTACTCATTCCTGTGTAGCTGTCTACCGACACATGCAAATCAAGGAGGAGACGTGGTGTTTTTGTGAGGGGGCCGTTTAGGTTGGAACGCCTCAGAGTGGAGAATGCAGCAGATGGTCAGATAACACGTGGTCAAGCCAAAGGAGATGTAGCAGAAAATGGTCAGGAAACATGTGGCCAGCAGATGATGAAGTGTTCTATGATGCAGAAGAGCGTGGAGATGTATGCCCGTGCGTGACATAACATGTCATCTGCTGAGTTCACTATTTACCAGTGTATGTGCAAAAGTGGATTTCTAGTTGTGAATTGTCTCCTCTGAATTACATGTGGAAGCGAATAAAACACATGAGTTTGTACTATGGTTTTCTCTCAGTGATTGCAGTCTACTGGCTCTGTTTAATGTGTTCCAAACTAACTATTGCTCCGTTTGAACAAGTGAAGACAATGTACAATGGCCATTTTAATGAAAACGTCCCATACCAAGTTCATTTTATGAATTGAGGTAGCGACTGAACCTTTGTTTGAGCACATAGAAGGATTAACATGGGAAAATCCCTTCATTTGACTATGTTCTGCATTGAACAGAAGGTCCAAGTGAACCTAACCCAAACAAGTAACATTGGCGCATTCGAGTAACACACATAGTGAACCATGCCACTAAGTACATACTAGAGAATTTCCTAGGAGGGTTGATGTTTCCTCTACATTGAGAGATGGGATAACATAGCCAAAACACACGGAAACTTATGAAGTGTATCCATGAAAATGAGTAAAACGCGGAAATAAATGCAAAAAACCAATGGCAGTTGCACTGTGAACGTATGGGCAAACTGGAGAGAATATGCAGAAATGATATCTGTAGTAATGAGCTTAACTGGGAAGTCTGGAGATAATATGCTAAAAACATATGTCTAGCCTCCTCAAAAGGAGGGCAAGATGGAGTTTAGTTGAAGAATTCTGATGACAAGTTGTGCTGAGAAGGGAGACATCCTGAATATGATGTAACTAAACTTCATGCCACATAAACAGAGGCCAACTCTCTACAGACTTGGTGGCTCAGACGAGCGTGGTTGCGGGCCTGGGCGCAGACGTGGCTGCATGTCCAAACAAGCCCAGACACCTGAAAGCACAAGTACACCTGCATGTATGCATATACACACGCACCCATGCTAGCACAATTTGTGAATTCTCCTCCAATGAGTGCAACAAGAGCTACTCAAAGAATTGAAGAAATCCCGTGGTGATCCATAATCTTGAATGACGGATGATATTCAGGTCTTTTCATTTATTTTTACTGCACAACACTCAGTAAAATTTGCAGGACCTTGTCACCTCACCAACCCGCCATTTGCTTGCCAATTTGTCACACAAGATGGCGACAAAGACATTGTAACCACCACATCTTCATTGCCAGCATGAAATCCATGAAAAGCATCAGTTAACTTTCCCCAGTTTTCCTCACTCCAATAAAAGAACAACATCAAATTTTTTTTCATTGCACAACCACAACACCTTCACATCTAGTCTTACCGAGGAGGTATATGACCCAAAACAACGTTTGAAAAACACCCACTTGAAGAACTTGCAAGGCATCCTGTACAATTCGACAAAGCTTCCCACACATGAAGCTGATGAGAAAGTGATAGGCTTTCAAATTAAGTTATTGAAAGACGAATGAATTTCCAAGTTTAAGTTTAGTAGGGTTTCAAGTAAAAGTATTAGATATTTTTTCAGAATAGGTAGCCAAAGAACCTAATTAAAAAAAGATTGGAAAACTCCAGAGACCCAACAAGGAGAAGGCTGAGTTCCAAGTATTGCCTCTTGTGAGTTTCATTCTAAAACCTCAATTGTTCCACTTGCTGTATATGCATGCTGGTTATTTTTCGTTGCACAAGAACAGCAACGTGAACGATCTTGCTTTTTTTTTTTTTCTTTCAGATTCAAGTTACTTTTCTCACAAGTGTTTAGAATGACTACAATACTGCAACAAGGAACACAGAACACATACTCACACTCACTTAGAGTTCTGTTTCAGATTACCAGCCGGAATGCAGTATACAGAAAATAACACATGTAACTGTGTGGGGAGGGGGGAGGGGGATGAAGGCAGAGGATAGACTGCAAGTTTTCAAGACACAGAAGTGGTGCAAAAAAAAACTTAATTTCTCTGCATCGGCTGTGTGACGTGAGATTTCAGATGCCATGCATTTGTAAGATACCATGAGTCAAGAGCTGTTCATTCCAGTGCTCTTTCCTTCATGCTAATTTCCTCAGCATCAAATGTTGTATACTTCCTGTCATAGTTTTCATGCATTCAATGCTATGTAATGGGCTGTTGAAAATATCCAGCATTGAAGTTTGCACATTGAAAACTTCAAACTGACTGGGGGCTCCAGTTCAACAGATACACTTACACTACAGATACTCGCACTTGAACTCTAAATTACATGGAGACTTCCCACAGTCAGCATGTTACGTAGAATTCTGGACTAGAAACCATTTTTCAACCAGCATCATACCACTGGTTGTGCTTCATGGTCTTATCAAGCCCCCTTACTCCAGGCATGGCTGTCTCCCTAGCAGGCTCAAATCAGTAGCCCACCATGGGTGGATCTTCAAGGTATTCATCTGTTGAAACCAGTCCAGACTTGCAGTGGGTATCCAAAACCAAGGCTACAAAGGACCAACAAAGGACCACATTGAGGCAGCCAAGTGCAGCATCATATGCATAAGCACCTCAGCCATGAACATCCGATAGAAACATATAGAAGGACCTTTCAGCATTTGCTACTGTGATTCTGATTGCTCTGCTGGCCAAGCAACCAGAGAATCTACCTCTGGCTGCACCCTTTTCATTATTGGTGGACCTTTAAACATTCTCCTCTACTAAATCTGAGTGGATATAGGAATGTGAGTGTGCCAGGAAGACCGTGTGCCTTAGGATTCTTGTGATAGAACTAGGTCTATCACAACCTAAGTCAACGCCGTGATCTTTAGATCACGGCGTTGACTGCCATTGTTTCCACCACGTAGCCAGAATTTCAGTTGAAAACTTCAACAAAAAAGAAGGTTTCTAACAAGCCCCCTCGTACCATTCAGAGTTTGTTGGTTTCACTAAGATTCGGACTCCTCCCAGGCCCAGCTATCATGGGGCCTGGGAGGTTCCCTTTCAGCAAAATCAGAGTTTAGCATCCAAAAACATCACACGTGCAGAACAATCTCTCTCCACAGTCACAACAGACCAGGTATCTGGAGAAAACACGGTGAGTCAATGGTGGATGGTCTAGTTTTCTGAGTCGTCCACGGCGTTGCATGAAATTGCCTTTCCTTCTTATGAATTCAGGCATGCCTGCCTGTATTGGTGTGAGGAAAGGCTGCTTGGCTCTTGCTGCCAGCGACTTCTCCCATCTTGCATGTGATCCAGAAGAGCAGACATTTTGGCTTGTGTAATCACTGAACATTCCTTGTAACGGCTCTGTGTCTTTAGCAGAAGCTTATGTGTGACTAGCTTGCTTCTCTTGATGGGACTATCATCTGCCAAGTCGTTGACTTACCAACCAGTCAGAAGGTGACTGTCCCGCCTTGGTTTCACCATTGTACACTGAATTCTGGCTGTTTTTTTTTTTGGGTTGATCTTGATTAATATGAAGGAACATGCAAATGCCGCCCCTGACCGGCACATCTACGGGGTATGAAAACATGCAAAAGCCGCCACCCACAGCACAAGAAAGACGAGAGGGAAAGCAAGGAAACAAGCATCAAGGACAGAGGAGACTCTCCTCGCTGTTTTTTATTTTAGAGATCAAGGTTTGAGTAACTATGCACATAGCTTGATGCAAGACATAAGTTACTGGAAGCAAGATTTCTGCTTTGAAACAGCCATTAAGTCAGTAGTTACACAGTTCCATGCATGATACATCTCTTTGAAGCCTTGCATTTACTACCCACAGGCCCAAAACCCTTGCAGCGTTGCAGTGCTTTAATGCCTCCCACACCTTTTCACTTAAAAGCCAATTCACCCTAAACCAGTAACAGTTGAATTGAATGAATCATTCATCATGAAATTTACAGGAAGGGGGTAGAAAAAAATCTCTGTTCTTCCACACAGCTTTGAAGTCACTATGTACACAGTTTCAATGAAGACTCTACATGAAGACTCCTGGTGTGCAACTTTGTACTCACTGCGCATAGGACCAGCCCCAACTCCCTTGCAGGTAAGGAGTGCTCAATTTGCCCTCGTATCCCACAATGTTTTCATTTGGGAGGGCAGATCCACCCTATGCAATTTTTGTTATCAACAATGAGCACATCATCTGGCTGCTTCATCAACAAACGCTTGAGCTTTGTGTAGCCCAAGACCTTGTAGTTCAGTTTGTTCCAAATCGCTGCTTGAATGCAGCAGGCAGAGTTTCCAAACTGGCACCACAGAGCCTCTCCACTGAGTCCAGGGATAACTGCTCCCTCAGAAAGACTTTGAGGTCACGGAGAAGAGTGTTGTGATTGATCCTGGGTGGGAACAGGAGGCCGTGCCCACCTTCAGCCACACCTACGCATCACACGTCGGGATGTCAAGCAGCATGTC
Source organism: Penium margaritaceum (assembly GCA_023375785.1). Lineage (NCBI taxonomy): Eukaryota > Viridiplantae > Streptophyta > Zygnematophyceae > Desmidiales > Peniaceae > Penium > Penium margaritaceum. The sequence goes on from SZWC01019901.1 coordinate 37,116, forward strand.
TTTGATTTTTTCATAGCCGGCTGCTGCATGGTCCAGATCATAGCCAAACCAGGCAGCAAACTTGCCTTTCAGACTGCCCAGAGCAAAGCCCACACCCGTCCGCTTCTGCTGATGTTGCTTTCCATAACTGTCATAAGGTAAAACCTCTCCCAAAAACTTCCTTGGATCATTTTTCATTTGTTCCCTGACACCTCCTTTACTCTTCAACCCGTCTCCCCCAAGAACACCACTGGCATGCTGCTGGTGCAGCAGCAGCAGCAGCAGCTGCTGCTGCTGCTCCTCCTGATCAGGGTGCTTGCCTTTCTCCAAGCCCCAGAAGCTGCTGGCAGCACTCCACGATGTGACATAAGGGAGGAAAGCATTGCTTTTCGTTTTTGTGCATTGGCAGCATTGCTGGAACTCATGGCTTTGGTCCGTACAATGTCCGGCATGGCTGAAAAGAGCTCTTGCAGCTTGCTGTATCCCAAATCTGGAAGGTCAAGAAGGTAGCCAAACCGCTGTGCAAAGAGAGAAGACAGAGTGTTCATTTCTACACCTGATGCCTTTTAACCCTTGCTTTCAGCAGCTCCGTCACAATCATGTGCACATCCGCCTTCATCTTTGATGGCTGAGGGGGTACCCTGGGCAAGGGAGGGGACGCTGGTGCACTTTCTGTCATCACTCCACCGCAAGTGCTGCTGCCACCACAGTCCATGCTGATGCTGCTGGTTGTGCACCCGACTTCTAGATCTACTCCTTCAGCATGGAGGAATTTCACAACTTCCCACTGGCTAGATCCAACTGCCCAAGAGAGGGGTCCTTTGGTCTCCTCTCCTTCAGCAATAAGGAGAGACACAATGTCTCTTGCACCTGCCACTGCTGCCACAGCAAGAGGAGTTGTACCAGGCCCACTTCCAGCAGCCTTGTTCAGATCAGCGACACATCTGTTTGCAAAAGAAACAACAGATATCAGATTTTTCTCACATCCCAATATCAGCGCAGCTTGCACGTCAGCTCCACCCGCATCCGTTAGCATGGTCACAACAACCCACTTCTCCTTTCACGGCGCCAGCAAAAGTGCATCCAAGCTGCCATCTGCGATCTTGATGCTCACATCTGCTCTGTTTTGGAGCCGGTTCTCCACAAAATAGACATGGCCACCAACACTGGCCAGCATGAGGGAATTCTTGCCACCTCCACCATAGATTTTCCCCACTCCTCTTCTCAACTCCCCTCTCTTGTTGTTGATGTTGACACGGGAACAGTTCTTTCCTCAAACCAATTTCATCACACAATTCTTCCCTTTCTCAGGTGATTTCATGAGGGCAGTCAGCCCATCAGTCTTACACGCCAGATTAGCATCAGCACTAGCATCAAGCAGCAGCTTCATAACTACTTCATGTCCTCCTTTTGTTGCCAAATTGAGCGGCATCTCGCCCTCACCATCTCTGGCATTGACCACAAGTACAGGCACAGCGAGAAGAGCCGCAATCACATCCTCGTGGTCACCGGCTGCAGCCATGGCAAGAGGTTTTCATCCATCCATATTGTACTGAGCTCCAACGTTCAACTTGAAGTCTTGCAGCAGAGTTCTCAAAATCCCCACATGGTCTGAAGCTGCCATGAGGACAGTCTTTCCACCACCAAAGTTCCCTTCCTTGGCATGAAAAAGGAGGGTNTCTCGCCCTCACCATCTCTGGCATTGACCACAAGTACAGGCACAGCGAGAAGAGCCGCAATCACATCCTCGTGGTCACCGGCTGCAGCCATGGCAAGAGGTTTTCATCCATCCATATTGTACTGAGCTCCAACGTTCAACTTGAAGTCTTGCAGCAGAGTTCTCAAAATCCCCACATGGTCTGAAGCTGCCATGAGGACAGTCTTTCCACCACCAAAGTTCCCTTCCTTGGCATGAAAAAGGAGGGTGCACTGACAACCTGCACGTGTGGCTCCTTGTACATGATGAGTGCACTCCCTCAAACCACTGAGAATTGTCTTCACTGACTCAACGTTGCCACTGTGGACAGCAACAATGAGGCTCTCCCTTGCAGTGGACAAAGGGGCATGAGAATATGGAGCAAGCAACAAGGTCCCCGTTCTTGTTTGAAGGATTCCATCCGAAAGTACAAATCATTTAGCACAGTGTGATGCGTTGTTCACTTTCTTGAAAGCCAAAAACGTGGTCCTTGGAGGTGTTCTGGCCGTGCCACCCCTCCCCCAAATCCCCTCTGGTATCAACCTTGCCCCCTTGCGTGATGTCCTCACCAAGCTTTAAAGTTCGAGATTTCACATGAGGCTCAACATGTACAGCTAGAGATTTTCCTTTGGCAGGAAAAAGAATAAAAATATTTCCATTACCGCCCTCCAATCGTTACTCTCCTCCCCACCTTCTTCCCCACTACCCCACACACTTGCATTCCCTCATCACTGCCTCCATCCATGGCCAAACTGGGCTGAAAGAAATATACTGCTCACAAGTTCCCTATCGTTCCAGTGGTTTTTTTCTTATGTTCATGGCATCACTGCTAGGAGTAGTCTGCCACATAAGCACACGGACAGTATCACTTGCACACACACAAACATGGAACAGTACAATGCAGTAGGTGTGCTTTGACTGCAAAGCAGTGTCAACGGTTGGAGACTCACACCACAATTCACCAGACGCAGCCCCTTTGGCTTGTCGGCAACTCGGTCAACGATCAACACTCACCTGTGCTGTCTTTTCTCCCCGTCTGACCTCCGCTACGCGAGTGCGTTTAAAGTGCTCAGGCAGCCTACCAGAAGGTGGAATCCTGATGGTGGTGGTGAATTCTGCTACATTCTGTGATGGAAGAATGAATGGATGCCACAGACAGGGAATCAGTGAAGCTACACTTCAGATCCAGAAAAAAGGTGGAAATGGGAGATTGTTTTTCTCTTATAGATCACACGCATATTTCTATGACCTTCCCTCCATCTGTCTATGTTTGTCCTTGCCGAGCTGCGGGAGATCCTATCCCACTCCCCCCCCCCTCCAGCCCCCCCTCCCCCCCCACCCAATGGCTTGGCCTGGCGCGGAAAGTGACTGGGCGATACCCCTTCTGATTTGGGGAAGTGCTGTCAGGTTGTGTCCAGCTCGTGTTCCCTCTACTGCCGCACGCATGCCAGGCTGGCAGATGCATGTTGATGCGGAAGGTAATGGAAGATGGTGTGCAGCCCAACGAGGGTGGCGGGCAACTTGATTTCATCACAGCAATTTTGCAACCATGGCTCACAAGGAAGTCACAACAACAGCACATAGTTTGATATGCTTACGTTCAACGCTTCTCAAACAAAACAATGGTAGAAAGCAAATGGCGTGACCCGCTGTGTGCTAGGTACCGCAGCTCAAGCCTATGGGTGCTGTGGCTGGAAAATGAAGGGACCCATGTCAAATTGAAATGGGTCGCTTGACATTGTCAGGCAAGCCATCCTCATTGGGCTAGCATGCCATCTTGGATCGCATGCAAACAAAAAGAGCACTCACAAGCATTGCATGGAAGACGTGCAGACGGCTATTCAAGGGCGTGATGTGTTTGTGTCATGTAAAAAGCATGTGTCATGTCATAGGACGGTCATGTTAGTATATGTGAGGCAGTATTGGGTCAACGTCCAAATGTTGAGTTCGAGCCCCTTTTCTCTTGCGTCCTAATCCCAACTGGTGAAAAAGCTAGATGATGAACAGGAAGAAGTTTGAGTGCAAAAACCTACAAAGGCGGCTAACGTAATAAAAGAAAGCAATAAGTGTTCTTTGATGACAAGAGTCTAGTTTCTTTGGATTACAAAGTATCATTGTTGTTTGAAGCTCGACAACGACTTTTGAAGACGGTCTCTCCCATGTTTTCTGTACCACCTTGTCCACCTTTGGGAGCTTGACTAAAATGCGACTCACCCCCTCAATGGAAAAGTGCTCACTACACAATTAAAACTTGCAAAAACGTACTTAAAATAGACCCTAACACGCAAGGGCACATCCTACTTGGCGGATGTACGAATATCTAATGATGAAGGCACTTCATTGTATCTCTTCAAGCAAAATTTGAGACCCATGTTCATGGCCCCTAAAGGGGCAGATTGCAAACAATGTGGAGGGTTCTCATCAATCAACCTTGATGTGGATTGAGCAGGAACACCAATCAAGAGTTAGTTCAAGTTTGAACCTTCACTCTGTCCAACGCAACACATGATTGCTTACAGAATGTTACAAATTTTGTGATTAAAACATGTCCACATTAGTTTTTTCATCATATTCTTCCATTGAAATCAAACAACGACCTTAACCTCGTCCTGTTTTGGAAAAAGGTACAACACAATCTGTTCTACATTCTTCTTTCATGTGCCTACATAGAACATCAAGTGAATCCTATAAGAAACATAACTTCTATTTCAATCTGTTCACTATTTACTCTCAGTTCATTTTGATCTTATCCATGCTTACCGCATTTGGTAACCCATGCACAACCCCCAAGCTAAGAAAAAGTATGGAACTTGGTGAGGTATTCATGCTGTGGTAACAACAATTGGTGTATGCCACACATGATGTGTTTGTGCCCTTGCTACTGACTGAGGAGGGGACACTAGCCTAGCACCAAGCACTTATGGGGGGTAAAAAATTACTTAGGTGAATGTCTCATGAGATAAAGTAAGGGTGCAGGTGTTTCCATCATGAAGTAGAGCAAGAGTTCAAATACAGTTAAAATTTCTCTTTCTTTGGAGAGCATATCAGCCACTTATGTCTCTTGAAAACCCTTGGGATATCGGAACGTACGCTCGGTAAAGGGAAATAGGGATGCTTGTCCAACTGTTCTTGCCATACAAGGTAACATGTTGAGGCACAAAACATAAAGCACAGTGGATCACAATCCTTCGGTTCGAGGCCCCAACAAGAGCAAAAAAACAAGAGGGAATCTTTCAGGGAGTTTTAGCATGAAGAGTGAAGGTGCTGATAGAGTGGTTCGTATTGGGGGCTAAAAACTTTAATCTTCATATACTTACACTTCTGTGTTACTTATGACGGAAAATCTACCCCTTGCAACATTGCGGGTACAACGTGTAACAGGGCTAGCAAGGGTCCTTTTCATATTGCTCAAGAGGCAGTTTATGTCACCATTGCAAATTTTTTGCAACCATATGGTCAGCATTCTCTTGATAGAAAGGATCCACCAGAAAAGAGTTTGGTTTGTCCCTTTTATGACGCATGTAAAGATGTACACTTGGATGAAGAGCAATCGGTAAATTCTTCCATGACCTCTTGCTGCAGCCAATACATGTGCATTTTACTTCTGCCACGAATGCAGACTCACTGTCTATGAACAATAATGGAGTTTTTGGTTGAATATACATTCCAAGACCAGCAGTTTAACATGATCATTGAGCCACTGTAGAAACTTGAATTTCTGTTCCATTGGCATCAGCTAGGCACAAACCAAACATTGGTGACCTCTTGTTCTCAGACACAAGCTATCTAAAATGATTCACTGCACATCCAACAAAACATGTGGACAATAGTGTATCACAGGCCACCCCTCCTATTGCACATTGTTTCAAGAAGAAATGTTTGCAGATGTATGGAAAATGAGTGGTTACATAATAAATACAAGCCATGAGCAAGAAACTCTGTAAAGAAACAACCATATGAAGGGAACCACTTCCACTGCAGCGTTTAAGATCTATCTCAGTTTTTCAAGAATCATGTCTTTGACTAAATTTTTGTTGCATACTTCAACTAAATCGGCTTTTCTGCACTCCACTGGGGTTTGAACCAGGATCTTGAAAGGAGGGCCTTTGTTTTTTTGCAACGTCATGAAAGTTATTGAGTCCGGTTTAGTTCCCGTGCATGAGATTTTGCATGGTTCTGAGAATTCTCCATTATGTTTGAGATTGGGTACATGCTAGGCCCTTTGTCAAAACGTAGACCGTGTGACACTTTGTTTCTTTCCTTCCAAACTTGGAACTTTTTCTTTTTAGTTTTTTGTCTACTTGTACCCCTACAAGACAAGAGCACAGCTCAGATATTACTTTCGTGAAGCATACACTCTTACCAGGCATTGATTTGGATTTGAGTGCAGTATTATTCTTTTTGTTTTTGAGTAATAGCTGCACTGAGCATGTATTCACGTTAAGTAAACCAGGTGGGGGAAACACATCGGATGCTGTACATAGGTATGGAGTTTGTATAGCAGCTCATGCGTCACTCCACACCATTGGAGACATCATCAAGCACTGTCGTCAAGCCAGGGAGTTTCGATGTTTAAACCAAATGCATTGGGTTGCATGCTAGATTAAACAAGAACTGTTGTCGCAAGAAGTATTGCGGAAGGATCCAAAGGTCCGTAAACACTTCCAGAAGTTGTCACAAAGGATTAATTTTACTCAACAATGGTTTGAACTCATATCTGAATGGAATATTGATTAAGGGAACAATTTTCTTCAGTACATCACAAGGTCAGAGAGAAATCTGTGACACTAGTGGGCCAGTGAACCAATGACAAACATAGTTCTTTTGGAATCTGGAACAAAGGTTTGTCACTACATTTTTACCCGTCTATTCTTGATGCCTCCGCGTGCTTGATTGTTTCAGGCGGCTGCCTCCTAGTTTGGGAAGTGTTTTCACCCCTGAAGATATGCCAATGTGGGTGAAGGCCAAAGGAAATTGCATTAAGAGTATTGTGGATAAAGTTACTCTAACAATCATAGTAACCACAATTATCCAAAGACTGTTATGATCATTCCCAAGTAGTTTTGAGTAAACTTGTTTAGCTTGATCCCTGCAATGCTGCATGAGGTTTGGAGGGTGGTTGGAGACGTGAATACCATGTTAAAATAGGTAACTAGAATTCCAAAGTTGTGCCCACTATCTATGGAATCTATGCAGACTCAATTATCTCAATGTAGACGCCATTTTCTGTTGCATGGCCCACCTAAGTCCCGGAGCAGCTAGCTGAGCAGCTTATTGGCTTTCATAGTAAACACGCCAAGCTCTGGGTGCAAAAACGTTGAAGTTTGTATATGTATTCTGAATTTTACCATCAGTTTCACTATAATGCTTTCGTCTGTTCACCAAACAGTTGGTCATGATAGTCTTTGTAGCGTCATGCTAACCTTTCCTATTTTGTGGGGAGGTTTTGGTGTTTCCAACAATTGACAATTCACAGTGATAATGGAAAGGATGAAGTGCACCTGATTTGACAAGTATACCAGGACCACAAGAACTACATCAAACACCTTAGGAGTAATTGTAACTTCCCATGCAAAATCCAATAAGATGCGAGTCTAAGTCTTGTTCATGTTTTCAGTAAGTTAAAAAAACCGGAAGATCTGACGTGTCTCGCCTCCTGCGGCTGGAAAACGAAGCACATTTTGTGGATGTTCCTTCAGTTTTCTAACCTCATGGAAGTTTCCACCATGACCAACATGATGGAATTCCTCCATTAATGTGCATTGGATTTCCTTTTTGGGGAACATAAACCTCTGCAAAGATACAATCACAGTAGACAGTATGCAGTGAACCAGAACTTGGTTTAGCTATTTCCACCCTATTAATCTTGGCTATATGTGAAGAGAACCTCCATGCATCAATTTCACTCAACATGAAGAGTAAGTTTATTGGCTTTTGGATCGGGTTGATGATGGAGTGATTGCTGTGAATTCCTCAAAATTAGGCTAAGATTCGAAGAAATTCATTCTGAAAGTGTCTTCATGGCTGGATTCACTGACCCTCGGGATTAATGAGCCTATGGTTTTCATTCTCATGATGCACATCTAATTCTAGACATAGCACCACCATACTATGAATGTCGAAACAACCATCAACCAGTGTTCATCTGGGGTGATTCTATCACCGTGGCTCCAGAACTGCAATCCATATCGATGGGGCATGGATGTGGACTGAGCTCACTTTTGACTCCGGTGCA
>SZWC01019903.1:6180-17488 GCA_023375785.1 Penium margaritaceum
CCTTCTCCTCCTCCTCTTCCTCCTCCTTCTCCTCCTCCTCTTCCTCCTCCTTCTCCTCCTCCTCTTCCTCCTCCTTCTCCTCCTCCTCTTCCTCCTCCTTCTCCTCCTCCTCTTCCTCCTCCTCAGGCCTCCTCGACCTCGGCCTCCACCAGCCCCTCCTGTTCCTTTCCAAGGAACACAGCGGCAGGTGACGTGGCGACAGCCAGCAGCAGCAGCTTACTCTGCACAGCAGAATGACGCGGGCATGCTGCGTCAGCAGGCCCTTTGCTGGCCTTCTTTGCCTCTGCCTTTCCCACCCTTTCGTCTTGCCTTGCCTTCCCTTCCTTTCGCCTTGCCTTGCCTCGCCTTCTCTTTCGTCTGGCTTTTGCCTTTCCTTCCCTTTTGTCTTGCCTTGCCTGTCGGTTCCTGGAAGTGTGAGATGGCTGCGTATGTCTGCCCTGCTGCAGCAGCAACCACGCAACGTCGCCACTTTGGCCCCCGAACCCACAGCTTCTTGCCTCGGCTTTCGGTCGTACTCAAAACCAAAGTAGTTTCAGTATTTAGTCGGATATCATGGTTTGGCACCTCACTACAGTTTTGAATTCACGTGTAGTTGGGGTTGAAACCCACACCTAAAGCGTTATTATTTCACATCAGTTTTTCACTTTGAACGTTTGAATGATTCCCCCAATGAAATTCATCTTCAAACACATCAGCTGACTCGTGCACCTTCATTTAGCATCAATAGGAACTGTGAAGTCCGAAAATTTATACATGTCACTTTGGCACACCTTGTCAAAAAGTTGAAAAATCCTCCTCTTCAATATAAATTACTATTCTTAACAACTCCATGCCACTATTATTTCTTTACGTATAATTCAATTGATCTTACTCCATGCAGAGTACAAAATCCTAGACTACATACTACAAAACATTGTAACAAATGACACTTTACTTGTGTAGAAATACTTTCTTGTGTGCATGCCATGAATACAAACAATGAAGTCGTTGCAGCCATGGAATAATGGAACAATTTGTATAGAATGCTGCCACAGGCCTAAAAACCGTTTTTCCAAGTGAAAATCCAATCCAAATGGAAAGACTAAATGAAACATGTGAGTTATGTTAGTGGTGACGATTACTACGCCTGTTTTTCTGGTCAAGCTGGCGTAGTCGGTTTTGGAATCGGAGGAGCCTACAAGAAGTTAGGGAATTTCCTCAGAAAGATTCCTGGGTTCAACGGCGTAGATTTTCTCCGCTTCTACATGCCAGATTTAATTCTGGCATCTAGGTTCATGGGGGGGGGGGAGTGGACCCTAGAGCTGTAAGATACTATATGCTGCATGCACAGCAGGGCTGTGCATGCCTGCTGACCCAGACGAGTCAGCAACTGTGTACTACGACTATGCACTACTGGGTTCTGGGCTAGGTCCAGTCAGGGTAGGGCTACACCTGACTGGGTAGTGTGGACCGCCCTACATCAGCTGTTACACCAGCAAGACTTAGCAATAGCATGCAAGGCCCAGAGTTGGGACCGCTCTGCATCAACGCATGCATGCACGACACAGCACTACGTCACAACATGCATGCGCGAGTCATCAGTCACATGCAAGCGGGGACCACTCTGCATCAGCACAACCATGCACGACTGAACAGCACGAGCTATTGGAGGGGCTACTGTGTACAGGAAGATTCATAGGCTAGGAATCTGCCCACATGCAGCCACAAGCTTCCATGAGCCTGGACAGTTGTCAACTTGTCAGCAACCTACTATAAAAGGTGGCCAGCTTGGCAGTCTTCAATCAACAACTCAGTCGTCACCAAGCTTTCCGCCTGCACTTCACCACAACAGTCTCCACCAGTTCCAGACATCACCTGAGGCCAAGACTCTATAGGCATTCTTCTCAAGACCCCAGTAAGCCTGGCAGCAGTCTGCTAGCCTGGGCAGGAGGACGCCCCTGACTACCTAAAGGCCTGAGTACCTAGAAGAAGTGGCTAGACTACGCCCAAGACTCAAGCTACTTTGCTAGAGTTGTCTTGCTGGGCGTTGCCCACCTGTGGGCTAAGAGCTGTGTCTAGGCGTGAGAGTCCAGAGTTAGTCTCTAGCTGAGTTGTGTTTGCTGTATTATTTCTTGTACTATAGTTGTGATCAACTACGGCTACTCAGTCCTAGCATTCTACCAGTTCTAGCTTTCTACTCTTTCTAGGGTTGCTCTCTAAGCAGAACGGTCCCAACAGCAAGGAACCTACCCCTTGCTGCACCCCACAAACATCAACATGGTATCAGAGCAAGGTTTGTGATGACAGCATCTATAGTTTGAGTACTAGGTAGGTGTGTTCTAGAGGAGCTGTAGAATCCAGTTACCTACGCTAGAGAGCAATTGGCGTTCTCAAGCGCCCAAGGTGGGATCCAGCCTGCGAACGTCAGAGGCAACGTGGATAACATGAGCAACATGGAGATGGAGAATTCAGGTGCGAACTCTCCACCTCTTGATGAAAGTTCTTTTCCGCATGGTTTGCGCATGGGACAAGATCACGGTCGCCATGTGGTAGAGCAGGCACAACGTAAGGCGGAAGAAGCGCAACGCTTCGCAGATGAAGAAAAGCGCATGGCGCAGTAAGAAGCAGCTACCCGTCAGGCTGTGGAGCAAGAGACCATGGCATTGAGGCAGCAACTTGGTGCACAAGAGCTACTTCGCCTGTAGGAGTAGCTCACACGTGATGCTTAGTTGAATCAGCTTTAGCAGTAGATGGCATGGATATAGTAGCAGAACCGGCTACAACAGCAATAGCTACAACTGCAACAACAGCAACAGCAACAATAGTAGTAGCAACAGTTTAATGATGCCCAGCAAGATTCACAAGCAACATCAGCACATCTACCTCAGCCAAGTCCTCCATTAGTCATGCAGCAGCCTGTCATTCCTCCACAAGTGCCACTAGTAGCGTCATCACAAGTAGGAATGCAGCAGTAGTTTCCAGCCCAATGGCCATAGGTTCCATTAGGCGTGCCCAAGATGGCACCATTTTGGCCATCTCCACAAGCACCAATGCCTTAGACATACATGGGGCAACCACATTCAACAGTGTAGCCTGTGTTTTAGGCGCAACTGACAACAGCAAACGTGCACTAGTGTCACACAAATCCAACACAAGGAGTTGGGTACCAGGGGTTACAGAAAATGGTGCGAGCAGCAGCAGCCTTTTGCATCTGCACCAGATCAGGATCGACCAGTTTGATGGCGAGAACTTCCCATACTAGGCCCACAAGTTCAAACAAGTGGCCCAGATTCACAACATCTTGAAGTTCTACACTGGCTATTACGTTCCTCCTCCCCTAGGATCTCCACCACACATTATGTCGGAGTTCAACTACTTCACGCAAGCTATACACATGTTGCTTGACAATCTGCTGAGTCCTCGCATTCAACAAGTCATTCGCATGTAAGAGGCAATAGCTGAGCGAGCCAAACATGCATGGTCCTATCTGCTACAAACCTACATGTCGGGCGACTCCACTTTCAAGTCTCATATCCTCATAGAGCTCTCCCACATGAGCCTCAATAGCTTTCGTGACATTGAGAGCTACGTCAATTAAGGCAAAATCGCTCCGCAACCAACTTGCTATCACAGATGCATCCATCTCTGAGCCAATCTTTGTGACCTTCCTACTCAACGGCCTCACTGGAGACTGGAATGGCATGAAGAAAGTTTTCAAGTTTAAGCCTGAAGCAGAACTGACAGAGGTATACGTATACAATATTTTATTGACAAAGCAGAGAGACCGCCAACTCACAAGTGAAAGATCTCGCATTTTTCGCAATGCAGCTTACCAGAATGAAGGAGAGAAGAGCGCGTCTCACTCTCTATCAAACAGCCATCCAGTAATGAAGTCAACATACTACCATGAGTCAACGCGCTCCCTCCTTAAGGCAATCGTACGCAATGCCACCGGCCAGCTGACCGGATCATGTCCTCATATCATGTGCCATTGTTGTAAGAAGAAAGGGCACGTGAAGAAAGACTGCTTCAAGAGGTTACGCGATGAGGAGAAAGGGAGGATGCAGAGCAACTTCAAGGGGAAGAAGCGATGGGGTGAGAAGAAGGAGAGTGAAGGAGAAAAGAGTAAAAAGGACAGTCAAGAGTCTGACAAGAAGGCGAATGAGGAAGGCAAAGGGTAGCAATTTGACTACATTGCATTAGTGTCCTAGTCGTCAGACAGTCTGAGCGACAAGCTGGTTCGCTTGCTGTATGTTTGTTACCTGGACAACGGCTATACCTCATACATCATGTACCACAAATCATGCCTCCACAAGTACGAGCCTTCAGATCGGAGTTACGTGATAGTGCCAACAACAAGTACGTGCCCGTGCTCGGCAAGTGCATGATGACCGTGAGAGGGTATGGTGGAGCATAGGTCAAGTTCGACAATGTTCTCTACATATTTGACATTGTTGTTAACGTCCTCTCCCTCGGCCAACGTATGAAGAGATGAGCTCGCTTCATCAGGATCGGCAAGCATGTCACGCTCAAAAGCCATGAAGGAAAAACCTTTGCAGAAGGTTAGCTCATTCCTCATGGCATGTTTCAGCTGGACTTTTGTGCACTAGCTCTAGATGAGATGGATTCCCAATTTTCAGCAGCAAGTCTATACCAACCTGGAGGTGCAAATGCTATAGTGTGATACAAGAGGCTTGGCCACATCAACAATCAGTTGGTGGAATCCATGGCAAAGAATGGCCATGTCAACGGTCTTGACATCAAGAAAAGTGGCCAATGCAGAACTAACCCTTGTGAGGATTGCGTTCGTGCCAAGTTGCCACGAAAAATGTTCCCTCCTGCAAGAGAATGCAACATAAGCCAAAAGCTGAGCCTGGTTCACATTGACATATGCAAACCGCTCCCCTCTACAACAGTCTATGATGGACACCATTACTTCCTCATCTTTGTGGATGATGCAACACGTTTTCTTTGGAGCTACCCTGTGTGAACCAGAGATGAAGCACCAACATACTTCTTCAAATAGCTGGCAATGGCGGAGAGGCAAAGCAATAAGAAGCTACAAGTCTTACTCTCCGACAATGCTAGCGAGTACACCAACACATAATTCATGTCGCAGCTTGAGGACATGGGCATCATGCAGCAATTCTCTGCACCATACATCCCGCAGCAGAATGGTGTCGTAGAAGGGGCGAATCACACTATTCAGGAGACATTCGAATACACGCTGCTAGGAGTGCAACTAGACTGCTTCTAGTGTTCGTATGCTTTGAGGCAAGCAGTTTGGGTGCGAAATCGTGTGCCACGCACAACCTTACCAGACATGACTCCATTTGAAGCATGGCATGACTACAAGACGCACATCACCATGTTTTGGACATTTGGTTGCATGGAGCTTCTCCACGTCCCAAAAGAACATCGTAGGAAGCTTGTAGACAAAGCAACTTGGGGCATGTTTGTCAAAAAAAGCCCCAACATGAAAGGTTGGGAGTTCTACAACATCAAATCTCAACGAATCGTCACTTGTCGTGATGTTTCTTTCTTCAAGCACATGACACGTGAAGGGTGGGAAGTTAAGCGCTTGACTGCACCAGTCCTCCATGAATCATTCTACGACTCATTTGAGGAGTCTATCTTAGACGATGCAGCAAACGGTGACCAACTCACCCCAACGGATCTAGATTAAGCGAGTGAAGAGGCGGTGCACACGATTGTGCCCCTCCCGATTGGCCACAAAGAACGCATGACCACTGATCAGGAGACGGTTGTAGTAGGCCATGGCCAACGCCATCCCGTGGCGATGCAAGATGGTGTGGAGGCGACGCGGCTGAAGTAGCATGACGGCACAATCAAACGCCGGCACTTCATGCGCCTCTTACAGCAACAAATGGAAGAACAGCACAAGGAGGATGAAGCAAAATGCAACATGGCGATCATAACATGCAAGGTGTATGCTGAGAATGATGAGGTACATGCCGACTTCATAACAGCGCATCTAATAGCTCTCCTTTCCAAGGCCTCATCTGCACTACCGCCAGAGCCAAAGTCACTCAAGGAAGCACTGGCAGGAAAGTTTGTAGCAGAATGGAAACTAGCACTAGATGCGGAATACAACAGCCTCATGGAGTAGGGAACTTGGGAGCTAACAAAGCTGCCATCCGGCTCAAGGCCAGTTGGTGTGAAGTGGGTGTTTAGGGTGAAAACAAAGGCGGACGGCAGCATGGACAAGTTCAAAGCGCGCCTGGTTACAAAGGGGTTCTCGCAAGTGGAAGGCAAGGATTTCTTCAAAACCTACGCACCTGTGAGTTGTTATACCACAACGCGCATCATGCCATCCATTATAGTAGTCAAAGACTACAAGGTGCAGCAGTTCGACGTCAAGAACACCTTTCTACATGGAGAAATGGACACTATGGTCTATATGAAGGAGCTGGAAGGATATGATGACGGCATTGGAAGAGTGTGTAAGCTCGTCAAGAGCTTGTACAGGTTGAACTGCATCCCTCTCCTTTGGTATCGCAAGCCGCAAAGCCTCCTTGAGTCACTGGATTTTCATCCATCAGCTTACGACGACTGCTTGTTTTTACATCATCAGGCTGAGAACAAATGTCCAGACTGCTACGTCCTTGTCTACGGCGACGATATCCTGATCATCGACCCGACGCTAAACTTCACCCACGCAACTACTTGTGCAATGGCAAAAGAGGTCAATGTGACGCTGATGCCGAGCTTTGAGTACTACCTCGGCATGAATATCAAACATGATCGTGCATCACGCACACTCAAGTTGTCACAACTGTCTTACGCAGCCCTAGTCTTTGAACGTTTTGATATCCTAATTCATCGCGTTCCGACTCCCCTAACACAAGAGCAGCTGATTCATCAAGGACCAAGGGGGGAAATGGGACAGACTATCGTAGCAAAGTCGGTTCTCTCATGCATGCTGCAAGTTGCACACAACCTGACCTGTAGTTTGTGGTGAGCAACCTGGCGCGTGGAAATGAGACCTGTTGTGAAAGGGCTTGTAAGGAGCTCGACCATGCCCTCGGGTTCTTTTGGACTACCTTAGACACAGGGTTGGTCTTCGGCTCATCAAGCGACATGGAGTTGAGCTCCTACGTGGAAGGAGATTTTGGTGGTATGGAGGAAGACCATCAAAGCACCATAGGATTTGTTTGTCTCCTGGCCGGAACAATAGTCTCGTGGTTGAGCAGGAGGTAAAGCATCATCACACTCAGCTTAGTTGAAGCTGAGTACGTCGCGGGGACAACAACAGCTCAGGAGGTTACCTACCCACGAACCTCCTTGACGATATCGGCTTCCCGTAGCATGGCTCGATCAAAGTTTATGTCGACAAAAAAGGGCTATCAACCTTGCAATCTTGACAAAAGTTTAGGGGTGGACAAAGCACATTGACATTCGTGGCCACTAGATTCGCTCAAAGGTGTTCGACCACACAATTGTCCTCGAGCACGTTCCCAAAATGACGCAAGCAGCAGATTTTTTGACAAAAATTGTCCTAAAGGATATTGCTTACAGGTGTATGGAGCAATATGGACTTACGCGTAGTGCCCAATCGCCTGGAAGAAGGGCGACATGGGGAACATGCGACAGTCGAACACACACTCCAACGCCATCGGCAATCTCTGCAGACTGAAAATCGGAGATTCGTACCTCATGGTCCAAAGAAATTTTTTTGTGGAGCATGCAACAAAGATGTAGAGCCATCAAGAAAATTCACTTGCAACAAAGAATTCTTGAGTAGTAGTTCGAGTCCTTTTATCACTAGCAAACTCTGTCACGCTTAGTGTCGGCATCACATCTGAAGAATTTACATCTGTCTCCCCTCTACACCTTGCCAAAAAATCCTTTCTACTCCTAGAAAATAAGTAGCTTCAATGACGGTCTCTTGTCTCCTACTTTGTAAGGAGACCTACTTCAGTCTCCTACGTTTCTGAAAAACTGCTCTAAAGATAGCTCAATCCTCAAAGAAAGATAAAAAACTAGGAGTGTGGATGGGGAACACGGAGCAGAAAAGGGGTCGCGAGGTTTGTTTTTGCAAAAAGGGTGTTCGAGGGGAGCAGCGGCCACACCAAGCTGCGAGAGTAGCGCCGAAGCATGGGTGCCTATCGTGATAGTCTGTCGCGATGGCACAGTGCGAAGCAATGGATCACGTCGGTATAGTTGCGGCAAAAGAGAGGGGGGGAGCTGCGAGAGGGGCAGGGGCGGCAGCAAGTGGCACGCATGCCGCGACGGCAGGCTTGGCAAGGAGATTGCCTCTTGTGGAGACTTACAAGGGGGTCTAGCAAGCAAGCAAGTGCCACAAAAGAACAGGCTCGCTCTCTCACCAAAGAGTTAGCGAGTAAGTTGACCTCGCGTAAACTTGCTACATCTGCTCCACCCACTTTGGGACAAAACCTGGAGAGCTATTTGGGAAAAGGATGAGGATAGCGGCAAGAAAAAGACGGGTTGCGAGAGCGAAAGATTTTGGTGCAATTCTCTCACTCGAGAAGTAGTTCCGGTGAGAACAAAGAGGCTCCTAGCGAGCGACGAGCTAGTGACGCGACCCCGAATCTTAATGCAGTTACCAAAATTGCGTAGATCCTTAATGAAGTTGTGGAACGACGACTTTGCAAGCGTGAGAACAGCAATGGCATCGGCAGCGCACAAATGGCTATTTATAGACTTCCACATCATTGACAACATGAGATGGGAGGAGAAACATGTTTTTCTTCTCTCCCAATGACCTCTCCACCCACTAAAAAGCAGCAGGGTAGCTTCCAAGCGAAGGCCAAGTCAAATGGATTGCCCCTCTATGTAGCTGAATGCGCCAAGAACGCCCCTACGCATTTTCTTGCAGAAGAAGTCATCGGAATTTGAGCGAGACAATGTGAGACGCCACCAAACATTTTTTTCTTGGCAAAAATAGTGAGGAAGCCTGGCTTCTGTGTGCCAGTCTCCGCAGGAGGACGCCCCTGACTACATGAAGGCTTGAGTACCCAGAAAAGGTGGCCAGACTACGCCCAAGAATCAAGCTACTTTGCTAGAGTTGTCTTGCTAGGCGTTGCCCACATGTGGGATAGGAGCTATGTCTAGGTGTGAGAGTCCGGAGTTAGTCTCTAGCTTAGCTGTGTTTGTTGTACTATTTCTTCTGCTATAGTTGTGATCAACTATAGTCATTCAATCACAGCATTCTCCCTATTCCAGCTTTCTACTCTTTCTGTGGTTGCTCTGTAAGCACAACGGTCCTAGTAGCAAGGAACCTAACCCTTGCAACACCCCACAAACATCATCAAGTTAGTCATGAAAAACCATAGAAAGGTATAATAAGTTTTGTAGTGATTGATATTGTAAAAACATGAAATTATTGTGAGTAAAGTTTTAGCTTTCTTCAACTTTTTTGGAAGTTTAACAAATTTCAAAGAACCATTCACGTTCACAACATGAAAACTTGAAATGTAGAGTTTTGAAATATACTTGGTTTATGAATGGATCCTTCCCAACATGTGAAATTGTTTAACCATGTGTAACTTGATTACACATGGTGAAAGAATTTGTTAGGAAATGTTTGAAAAAAATAAAAAGACACCATACCTAAAGACCCAACTGATTAGTACATCGTAAGTTCCATTTTTAGCCTAACTTAAAGGCAATATTTTTTTTTGTGGATTGTAATCCATAAATCAAGAATCATGGGATGTAGATGTTTCATGCACATGTGCATACTCATGATGGCAAGGCATGCAATGAAAACATCTCAAAGTGATTGGCATGTCGTGGTCATACATACAATGTACGGTACTTCAAGGGAGAGGTAAAACCACGTTACCCACATGTTAAGAAATCATAACCAAAATGCCCTCGTACTTGCTGTATTATACCATTTTTTCTGAAATTTAAAGTATTAAGTGTAAAACAAAGCATTTTAAGAGAAATAATGAATTATACTAGTCAACATATTTCTGTGCCAATTCCGAATCTCTAGTTTACAAGTTATAATTCAACTATTTTACTTAATTTTATTGGTGAATGATACTCATGTTAAATGTATGAAACTTTCATTAAAAATAATTTTGTATGATCTTGATTAAGTTTAGATAATTCATGCAACCAATTTGAATATAATGATATGGGATGAAAGGTTCAATAAATATCAAATTCATACGAATTATGAAACATGTTTTTAAGCACCCACGAGTCATTAGTGAAAACCATCAAAACTTTCTAAGTTTAGATGAAAGTACCAAATTTTCTGAAAATTTCCTTGTTTATTTGCTTTAAATGACAACCCCCCCATCTTCATTGTGAAGATATGCTTTCTAGAGAACCCCAACTCCATCTGATTTTGTTGAGAAATTAGAAATAAGTCATCGGGGTGACTCCCCCTAGTCGTTCAAATAAACAAAGGTATTTTTTGTCTAAAATTTTCAAGAGGAAACCCTGGTTCAAATTTAAATATCACCTTAAAATGTATTCAGTATCATTATGTCACTGTATAGTTCATGAGACTAACTCACATCCCCCGAATTGTTTGCCAAGCCCATGTGCATCGTGTAAAAGCAAGCATCATTGATAAAATTGAACAATTTATAAGGAAAAATGAATATAACACCATCCATTTTTGCATTTAACTTGGAAGCCATTGGTGTATGGTGGGAGGAATACACCTTGATGCAAGATTAAGCAAATCCACGTCTAACAGAACCTTATGGAGCCTATATTAGGACCGAATAGTCATAATGCTTGAAATGGACTCACGCATACCGCATTGCTGCAGCAATCGCGTCACGAGCTGTGTATACCGTGTTTATCTGGCTTGCCTATCGCTTATGTGAATTCAAGCTCAAGGGCACCGGCAGGAGACTGCCGCCATGGACCAAGCCGGCACGGCCCGTGTCAGAGCTGCAGCGGCAGGGATTGACAATGAGCCCTCCCTGGAGCCGACGGCAGGAAATGGAAAGCCTTCCTCCTTGACGGCCACGTCAGCGTCTACGTCAAGGCCGGATTCTTCCACAGCTCCGCTACCGCCGCAAAGAAGTGGGCAGGCTGCCGCGCAGGCCAAGAAAACGCCCAAGCTGCTGGGCCTCGTGCAAGCGGTCGTCAGGTCGGTCGTGTTGCTGTTGCGTTTTTTTCTTTCCTAATTCTCCATGCCGTCGTGGAAGACGTGGCCCTCCGTCAGGCCCATGCATTGGGCCTGGTTGGTTGGTTGGTGTGTGGTGAATGTGGAACTGCTTCTGGTATGCGCACATTCACCACACACACGCACCAACCAGGTGTGTGTGTGTGTGTGTGTGTGTGTGTGTGTGTGTGTGTGTGTGTGTGTGTGTGT
>SZWC01019904.1:11067-21461 GCA_023375785.1 Penium margaritaceum
TAAGGCTGCACACCAAATCCTAGGATTCGTGAATAAGATTCGTGAATCCGGATCTGGATTCGGATTCGGGGATCCGAATCCTTCATTAGGATTTGATTCGGGATTCGGGAATCTTTTTTGCACAAGTTTCAACTTGGAAAACATGGTTTTCTGTGGCAAACAGGAGGAGTTTTACTTGCCATAACCTGTAGGATTCGGAAAAGATTCGTGAATCCTTAGGATTCGCGAATCCAGATTCGGATTCGCGAATCGAAGCCATACTTGGATCCGGATTCGTGAATCCGAATCCAATCTTGGATTTGGGAATCTTACCCGGTGTGCACCCTTACAAGAGAGTGCAGTGGCATGAATGTTTGCTTCAACAATTCATGCTCACAGTGGAGGCCAAGGCAACAAGTGGTAGGGTGCCAAGCAGGGCGCCAAGAAGGGTTATAGGAAGGGAGAGTTCCTTTACTGCGGTACGGAGGACCACTACGTGCACAACTGCCCCAAAATGAAACTAGACAGGTCGTAGTGGGACGGGAAGAAGCAAGGTCTCATGGCTTTACCGATGTCAAGGATCCAGGTGTTTTCCTTGACTCCGGATGAGGCCGCGACACATAATGCAATAGGGCGACATTCATCACGTACGATGCCTCAGACATATGCATGACAGTGGCCAAAGGATGAATAGTGGTGGCTGCTGGCAAATGGAATGTTTGCATTAAGTCTATGGTGGATGGAAAATCTATTACAAGCACAATCCACGACGTGCTCCACATGCCCAACATTACTGAAAACCTCCTCTCTGTTAGCCATTTCACTGACAAGGGATTTGAGGTGCTCTTCACAAAGAAGGAGGCCATCATTTGCAAGGAGGGAAAAGGCAAGGTGATTGCACACACCAAGAGGAAGGACAACTTGTACTCGCTTCGTGCCAAGATCCTCAGCAGCCGGGCGGGGTCCAACGCCACCAACGTTGCAATGAAGGATGAAGGAGACCAAGACCTATGGTACCGCCAACTTTGCCACATTTCTCCATCAAAGGTAAAGGAGATGTCGAAGCGAGAGGTAGTGTGGGGTCTGCAAATGAGGGGTCTTGATGAGCCAAAGAGACCATATGTGGGCCATGTATTGTTGGCAAAGCAACACAACAGCCGTTTGTGCCTAAGGGGACGCATGCATTGACAAAGTTGGCAGTGGTACACACAGATGCGTGTGGAACAGTATAAATNAGAGCCAGGTCCTTGCATGCATACAAGAGTTCGTGGCAGATGTGGAGTGACAGACAGAGTTGAAGGCAAAGGCGTTCTAGAATGACAATGCTGGTGCATATGCGGGCTGCCTTGGATGGATGAAGAGCAAGAATATTGAGTGGCAAAAAACAACTCCACACTCTATGCAACAGAATGGATTTACTGAGAGAGCAAATCGCAAAATCTTTAGCATGGTACGATCCATGTTGAGCAACGCCACCCTTGCAAAATGATATTAGACGTAGGCTGTACAGACAGTGGTGTACATGAATCTTACACCGACCAAGCCATTGAAAATTAAACAAAGCAAGGCGTGGAAGACACCACAAGAGGTGTAGAGCAAGAGGAAGCCAGCGATGGTTCAACTGCGTACATTTGGTTGTGTTGCACATGCGGTGGTGTAGGCACGTGAGGGGCAGAGCAAGCTGGGCCTCCGTACCCATCGGTATATTTTCCTTAGAAATGAGAGCGGAAGCAAGGCATGCCAGCTCTTTGACCCAAGGAGGTAGTAGATTGTGCGGAGCCGCAACATAATGTTCAACAAGAAAAGTTGTTGGACGGAGGAAGGTCTGTCCATGACGGGGGAGTGCATGCCACTCCTTGAGGGATAGATACCGGAGGACATGAATGAGGGTGACGTCCTTATATCAGCTCCAATCGGAGAGGATCGTCCAAGGAATGTGCGAGCGGAAGATCTTACTCCAACCAGTTTTGATGAGGTTTTTGAAGGACTCGAGCTGGACCAGGAAGCGGGGAGCTGGCCGGTGTCTCCAAGGTCTCTAAGAGAGGGGGAGCAGGCGCTTGGACCAGATAATGTTGAGAGGAGACATCAATAGCAACAACCGCCTCAATAGCCCAACACGGTCAAGTGTGTGTGGAGAAGGACCAAGAGTGTGAACCGAGGGGCGCCTAGCGTGATAGTCACACGCCGAGCCCTTGGGATAAACCTCCCAACCCTCGACACCTTGGTGTGTGGGCCAACCCTTGAGATGTCGCACGACCCTCTCCTAGCAGCAAGACCACTGCTAGTGACCGAGGTTCCCGCCGTGCGACTCTCCCGGCGGCGTTTGCACCAAGGTGCGCTGCGGAAGACAGCGCACCTTGGTGAGTAGGACCGAATGGACGTGTGCAAGGTAATGCTGGAGAACAAGGAGAGTTGGGCAAGGAATGAGTCCTTTAGAATTGATAGATCAGTACAAGGCAATGTACATAGTCTCTGGGTAAGATTGGCATGCCTAGATCAACCCCTAGGCTTCCTTATGTACCAGCCCCTATGGGGCAGACGAAAGGTACTCAGCATCCCGAAGCCCTCTATTGAGGCGCACTCATGCAAATAACACATGCATCATGTAGTGCGCGCCACGAGCTTTCCAACCCACCATAGAACGCCTCAACCCATGAAGAAACGGCTAAGTTATGGCCGTTTGAGTGCTCCACGCGTGATTGCCGCTAGCAGCACCGCCAGCGGGGGTCACGGCCGCCCGAAGCCCCTTTGCTTGCGAATGCAGCTCCAGCCTCCATCCCAAAGTACCCATGGACCCCAATGAACCTTGCGTCATTGGCTAAGCGTCCATCCAGGGGTGCTTCGGCTGCAGTGGGCGAGAAAGTTGCTCCGCCATGCTCGGGGTCGAACCAGTACGTCTCCTGTTTTCTGGAGGTGCGCCTCCCACCTTTGCACCGCCGTATCTTTCTTGTCCCTGCACCGAATGACCTGGTTCTTGGGTCCATTTCGCACGGTTTTTCACGTAGAATACAATGGGAGCATCAAGGCATGCATCTGACCTCAGCATGATGACGTAATCACCGCCTCGACCGGCGGCTCCCATAACATCCCCCCCCCCCTACGACGGTGCACCGTCCCGGTGCGCTCCTGGTACGCTCGGAGGACCGTGTTGACAGCACCGCCCCTGTGGAAATCGGCTTCGGGGACCCAGCTGTTGTGCTCAGGCCCATAGCTGAGCCATTGCACTAGGTACTGCCACCCGTTACCGCGCCGACGGTGCCCAAGAATCTTCTCCACCACATACTCCTCTTCACCCTCCACCAAGACCGGTGGGGGAGGGGCTTGTCCCCGCGCCGCGAACTGCGCATCCGGCTCCTTGTAGGCCTTGAGAAGAGAAGCGTGGAACACGGGATGGATCCCATAGTGGTCCGGCAGCTCTAACTCGTAGCTCACCGCGGACCGCTTCTCCTTGACCGGAAAAGGGCCCACCCACCGTGGCTTGAGCTTGTCGCTGCCCACCCCCGCCAGTTGCAGGTTTTGCAAGCTCAGCAACACCTGTTGTCCCACCAAGAACTCCTCGGCTGTCCGGTGCTTATCCGCTTGCCGCTTCATCTGCCGTTGTGCCTTGTGTAGCGCCTCGCATACACCGCGCCACACCTCTGTGAAGTCACTTGTAAACTGCTGCACCGCAAGTAGGTCCGACCCCGTTGCCATGTCTGAGGGACATGTAGTCTGCACCCCATACACTACCTCAAAGGGAGACCGCCCCGTAGAGGCATGCACTGCTGATGTGTAGGCAAACTCAGCCACCGGGAGCTTGCATTCCCATCCCTCGCCATCCGTCTCCAAGATTCCCCGCAGTAGCTGCTCCATGGTTTGATTGGTGCGCTCAGTTTGGCCATCCATTTGGGGATGGTAGGCCAATGAAAGAGCCACATGGGTGCCCAGCTTCTTGAAGAGTTTCTCCCAAAACCGAGAGGTGAAGAGTGGATCGCGGTCCGAGACCATGCACTGCGGTACCCTGTGAAGTTTGATGACATGTTGCAAAAGGAGTTGAGCTGTTTCTGCTGCCGTGACCTTCTCCGCACATGGGATAAAGTGCGCCATCTTGCTCAACCGGTCCACCACCACCAGCACCATGGTGTTGCCCGTTGCATTCCGTGGAATACCCCCCACAAAATCAAGTGAGATGTCTGTCCACGGACGTTCCGGTACCAGTAGCGGCTGCAGCTCCCCTGGCGCCCACGGCCTCCGTGACTTGATTCTTTGGCACGTGTCACAGTTGCTCACATACTCTTTGCAATCTGCTCTCATCGTTGCCCACCAATATTGGCGCGCAAGCATCTTGAAGGTCTTGTCATGGCCAAAATGACCACTATAGTGCGAGTCATGTGCCTCCTCCAGCAACGCCTGTCGCAAAGGCGCACTCCGTGGCACCAAAATCTGGTTCCCCTTCTCACGCCGCCAATACTGGCCATCCCACTTGCACCCCTTCACCGTACTTCAGGCAGAGTCCTTGTCCTCCGCATACCCGTGTGCAAACAAGCTGCGGATGATTGGAGATCCCGCCAGCACTATGACCGCATACATGCCCAAGTCTGGGCGACGCAAAAGCGGATCCGCCGGGTTGATCCTTCTTGGTTTGTACCGGATCTCGTAGTGGAAGCCGCTCTCCAGCAGCTCCATCCACCGTGCTTGACGATGACTCAGGTTTGGCTGCGACTTGAGGTACTTGAGCGCGTAGTGGTCCGTGTACAACACACTGTCGCGCCTCAAGGTAGCACCTCCATTGCTTGAAGGCCTGGACCACTGCGAGCATCTCCTTCTCGTGGATCGGGTAGTTTAGCTCAGCCCCTTTTAGCTTCTTGGAGAAGTACGCAATGGGCTGCAACCCCTTCCCTTGGTCCTGCATCAGCACCCCGCCGATTGCATAGTCGCTTGCGTCCGTCACCAACACGTACTCCTTGCTCGTGTCTGGATGCACCAACACCGGGGCTTGACACATGGTAGCCTTCATTTCACCGAAGGCTTGTCCCTCCTTCGTACCCCACTCCCATTGGCACCCCTTCTTGAGCAAGTCTATCAAGGGTGCTCCCATTGCCGTGTGCCCCCAGATAAACCTCCGATAGTAGTTTGTAAACCCCAGAAAAACCTGGATGTCACGCACGCACGCCGGCTTTGGCCACTCCTTCATTGCTTCCACCTTTGTTGGGTCCATGCAGATTCCCCTCCCGCTGACAATGTGCCCGAGGAACTCCACCTCCTGCTTGGCGAATTCATACTTGCTGAGCTTGGCAAACAGCCGCTCCTTTTTCAGCACTTCCATCACCGTCCGCAGGTACTCTTGGTGCTCCTCCATCGTTCGCGAGTAGACGAGGATGTCGTCGAGGAAGACGACCACGAACTGGTCCAAGTAGGGGTGGAACACCCGGTTCATCAACGCCATGAACGTAGCAGGAGCATTCGTTAGCCCTAAAGGCATCACGAGATACTCAAAGTGTCCATAGCGCATCCGAAACGCGGTTTTTTCCACATCCTCCTCCGCAATGCGGATTTGGTGGTACCCCGACCTCAGGTCTAGTTCACTAAAGACGCGTGCACCTTGTAGCTGGTCGAACAGCTCCTCGGCCCGCGGCAATGGGTAGCGGTTCTTCACCGTGATGTTGTTGAGTGCCCGATAGTCCACGCACATCCGCAGCTCTCCTGATTTCTTCTTGACAAACAGCACCGGTGCCGCGTACGGAGACACCGACGGTCGAATGAAGCCTTGGTCCACCAATTCCCCCAACTGCTTCTTGAGCTCCGCAAGCTCCGCGTCGCTCATGCGGTTGTAAGACCGCACCGTTAGTGATGAACCTGGCACCACCTCGATCTTCTGGTCGATGTCGCGCCGCGGTGGCAGCCCCTTTGGCAATTCCTCCGGAAAAACATCTCCGAACTCCTTGAGCACCTCCCCAACACCGGGAGGCAACTCTGGAGCCTCCGCGCCTTCCACCGGCAGCTCCTCCGCTGCTTCAACCGCTACAATCTGCTGCTCTGCTGCCTGTTGTGGGCGCACCCATGCCAAGTAAACCTGACCACCCTTGCACTCGCACCGCTTCAGCTACTGCAAGTTGATGACGCGTAGCTGCTTCCGCGCTTCCGCCACTCCCGACTCCTTCCCCTCACCCCGCCACAAAGGCAAAGTGATGTTTTTCCCGCCCGCCTTCACGACCACCCGGTTGCACCTCCAATCCACCTCCGGATTCCAGGCGTGCAACCAATCCCGGCCGGTCAAACAGTCGTAATCATCCATAGGGCAAGTGTGGAACTCCATGTCACAACCCAACTCACTCATACGGACTTTGTGCTTGACGAGAGGCCTGCCGCACTCCACCACTCCGGACACCTGCTGCGCCTTGGCCGACGTCCCCGGCTGCCGTGCGAGCTCCAACCTTGTCGCCAACCTATCGTTGAGGAAGCTATGGCTTGCACCGCCGTCTAGCAACCCGCGTAGCTTCCTCCGACCCTTGAAACTCCCCTCCGGAATCTGAAGAACCAGCTCCAAGATGATCCCTGGAAACTTCCAGGTCTCACCCTCATTCCGCAACAGCACTTGAGGCAGCTCCTTAATCGGCAAAAGCCTTTCAGGGCTGGTGTTGTCCTTTGCGGGTGAAAGACATGCAGCAGTAGGTCGTCCCCTCCTCACTGCTGCTGCCCGTTTCCCTGCTGTGCCGTGCGCTTGGGGTAATCCCGCTTGCGATGACCCTCCTCACCACAAACCCAGCACTTGCCTCTCGGTCTCTGTTGCCTGCCTACACCCCGCTGCCCGGTTTGGATTGCATCCACCTCCATGGGCACAGCCTGAATTGGCTGCTCCACCCGTGGTTGTGTTGCATAGCTGGTCCGGCACGCATTATAGCTTACCGCGTCAATGCGCCCTGGCGCCGAGACCGACTGTGCAAAGGTCCACAACCCGAGCACCGCGAGTTCACGTTGGACGAGCGGCTTTAGGCCGTCATGGTAGCGGTCGTACGCCTCCGCGTCCGAGAGGTCGTCAATCTGCACCGCCAAGGCCATGAAGTGTGTAGTGTAGTCCTGAACCGATCCGCCTTGCTTGACGTGCTTGATCTTGTCACGTGCGACTTGGCTGCCGTTGAGGAGGTCGAAATGCGCCTAGAGCATCGTCTCGAACTGCTCCCACGTCTCTGGCTTCTCCGTCAACGCCCGTGCACCGAGCTGCACTTCCCGCCCCAGCGGTAGACTCAACAATGGCTGGAGCCGTGCACCGGCCCCCAGCCCGTCCAGCAACCCAGCGGCGTTCCGCTGGCACAACGCCGACCACCACTGCAGCGCCATTCCCCGGAGTAGCGTAGGCGCATACTCCAGTCTTGTGGTATCTTTTCCCACGGGAACGCCCAATGCCGTGAAGAACAAGTTCACCGTGAAGAGTCACTCACACGCACTACCCTTGCCGGTGTAGAACTCTGGCTCCTTCGGCTTGGGCTGCCGAAAGGCAGGTGCGGATGCTAATGCAACACCCCCCAACGCATTGCTCCCTTGGCCGACATACCTCGCCTCAACCTCCGCACGCAACTGCTGGTTCTCTTGACGCAACTCGTCAAGAGCATGCCGGATCTCCTCCATGAGGTAGGCCTGGTCGTATGCTGCTGCTGCCATAGTTCCGGTTGTGACGAAAAAGATCTGGCCAAACGCAGTTGTGGCAGATCTGTTGCCTCCCTTAGGTCCGCGCAAAGACCGAGCGAACGTCCACAAGCTCTGATACCAAATGTGAACCGAGGGGCGCCTAGCGTGATGGTCACACGCCGAGCCCTTGGGATAAACCTCCCAATCCTCGACCCCATGGTGTGTGGGTAAGCCCTTGAGATGTCACACGACCCTCTCTTAGCAGCAAGACCGCTGCTATTGACCGAGGTTCCCGCCGTGCGACTCTCCCGGCGGCGTTTGCACCAAGGTGCGCTGCGGAAGACTTGTAAGGCCAAATGGACGTGTGTAAGGCAATGCTGGAGAACAAGGAGAGTTGGGCAAGGAATGAGTCCTTTAGAATTGATAGATCAGTACAAGGCAATGTACATAGTCTCTGGGTAAGATTGGCATGCCTAGATCAACCCCTAGGCTTCCTTATGTACCAGCCCCTATAGGGCAGCCAAAAGTTACTCAGCATCCTGAAGCCCTCTATAGAGATGCAGTCATACATATAACAAATGCATCATTTAGTGCGTGCCACGAGCTTTCCAACGCACCAAAGAACGCCTCAATCCGTGAAGAAACGGCTAAGTTATGGCCGTATGAGTGCTCCACGCGTGATTGCTGCTGGCAGCACCGCCAGCGGGGGTCACGGCCGCCCGAAGCGCCTTTGCTTGCAAATGCAGCTCCAGCCGCCATCCCGAAGCACCCATGGACCCCAATAAACCTTGCCTCATTGGCTAAGCGTCCATCCAGGGGTGCTTCGGCTGCAGTGGGCGAGAAAGTCGCTCCGCCGTGCTCAGGGGCAAACCGGTACGTCTCCTGTTTTCTGGAGGTGCGCCTCCCACCTTTGCACGGCCGTATCTTTCTCGTCCCTGCACCGAATGACCTGGTTCTTGGGTCGATTTCGCACGGTTTTTCACGTAAAATACAATGGGATCATCAAATCATGCATCTGACCTCAGCATGATGACGTAATCACCGCCTCGACCGGCGGCTGCCATAACAAAGAGGTACGATGCGGACAAGGGTATTTGGACTGGGTTTGCACAAGCCTTCTTCACAAAAGAGGAGCCTCAATATGTGAAGGAGACGTTGTAGCAGTAGGATGGGGTTGAATGCGAGGGAGTCATAAAATATGAGCCCTCCTCCCATGAGGAGAATGACACTTTGGAGCTCGTTGACCGGCCAGAGGGCGCGAAAAATGTCGGCTGCAAGTGGATCTTCCGGAAGAAGCTCTCAAAGGAGGAGATTGCTGGTACCATACCAGTCTGCAGTTGGAAGCATAATGAATGCCATGGTGGCAACGCGGCCTGATCTTGCCATTGTCAAGGGTCAAGTGAGCCACTATGTTGTTGATCTCGGGCCGCTACATTGCAAGCAGTCAAGAGAATCCTCCGCTACTTGAAGGCGGCAAAACAAATGCATCTCATGTTTGGAGGGAGAGCCCAGACTGACTCCCTTGAGTTAGTTGGCTACTCCGACACTGACTAGGCTAGCAATGTTGAAAACTGCAAATCTACATCGAGTTATGTTGTTTGTGGTTGGTGGTGCAGCGGTGTCTTATGCAAGCCAGAAGCAGGATTGTGTGGCGGTGTCTAGCACTGAGGCAAAGTATATTGTGCTTGCAAAAGTCGCAAAGAAGGCGCTATGGCTACATTGATTGCTCAAGGAGAAAGAAGCCAGTAGCACTACATGTTGACGACATGAGTTCCATCAGCCTGAAAAAGAACCCAGTGCTACATAGGAGGACCGAGCACATAGAGATCCGGCATCACTTTGTGTGTGACCTTGTTGAAAAGGGTGATGTGGTACTTGTGCACTGTGGCACAAAGCACATGCTTGTTGATGCCATGACAAGGGTGCCATCCAAGGACAGGCATGATGCTACTTGCATGGAGCTGGAGCTTTCCCAAGCCTCGTGAGTTGCAAGTGGAGCACGGACAACTACCATGAGTGATGCACAAGGAGGAGATTGTTGGAGTTGTGCTGCTCACCATGACAGGAGTGAGTGCAAAAAACAACACTAAAAGGACAAGCCCAAGTGGCTTAGTGGTCAATGGTGTCTATTTCTCAAGGCAGGGGACCAGATTCAATACCCAAAAGATGAATTTATGCCCTGTTTAAGGGAGGTGCAAAATAGGTGCCACGAAGCTAGCTCAACTTCTACAGTTCCTCTCTCAGTTTCTAAATGACTATGTGAAGGAGCGGGAAGGTCGCACACCTTTTAGAAGAGGTAGCTTTGTCTACAAGGTATCTAGAGGTTTCCATGTCTTGTAGATACCTTTCCACCTACTAGAATCAAACTGAGGAATCTAGGAAGGGGCAGAACCTTTTAGAGGAGGGATGCCTTCCTAGGTGGGATAAGGACAGCTTACCAAGGGACATTATAGAAGTCATAGAATCTGCTAGGAAGCTTCAAATCTGGCATGCTTTGGTGTTGTGGAAATTCTAGATCAGTGGCTATGAAAGGCTACTACTTGTGAGCCATTCATCAAGAGTTCATTCCCAGCCAACTAAGGCCAAAACTATTGCTATACTCTGGGACCAGTTTTTTGCCATCCTTGGAACCAGTTGCCTGCACAGTTTTAGTCTCTCAAAAAAACGTTGGTGGCATGAACGAGTAATTGCTATGGATTCTACAGGGCGCACACTCACCCTCAGACCAACAAGGTCCACACACATCACAGTACACAAGATAGAGAAGCTCAGCTGTTGCCTCCCCCTCCTCAGGGAATAGAGAGTGGGCT
>SZWC01019904.1:21564-34075 GCA_023375785.1 Penium margaritaceum
GCTTCTCCTCGATGTAGCTCTTGCAGGCCGATGAAGCT
The DNA here is from genome assembly GCA_023375785.1 of Penium margaritaceum. Taxonomy (NCBI): domain Eukaryota; kingdom Viridiplantae; phylum Streptophyta; class Zygnematophyceae; order Desmidiales; family Peniaceae; genus Penium; species Penium margaritaceum. The sequence goes on from SZWC01019904.1 coordinate 21,603, forward strand.
TGCTGCTTCACCTTGTTCAGTTGCAGGCCGCGCACCATCAGTTTTATCGAGATGATTGCATCGAAGCTGAGATATCCAAGCCAGCTACGCCATAGGCCGATGTTGTTGTCTCCCACTCTTGCAGATACTCCTGAGGCAACTCCTTCTGCGTTGCCACAAAAAGACAGTAGAGGCCATCGTAATTGTCTGGCTTTGCAAGAATCTGGTCCGCACGTGCTGAGATGGTGCTGCCGCCATTCTAAAAGTGGACCTGCAAGCCTTGGAAGATGAGAAAGGAAACAGAGAGGAGGCTAGCTGTCATCCCTAGAACATGGAGTACCCTGTTCACACAACATTCTACGTGATTACCAAGGAAAGAAGCACAAAAGACAATCTCACCCTCTCCCATTTCCATCTGTACAAGGTTATTACTCATGTATCCTCTGCGAGATTCAATAGCGGTGTAGACAACAAACCAATCCCGGCGACAAGTCATGTGCCGAGTCACTCCCGTGTTGATGATCCAGACCAGGACAGTGCTGACGGAGATGTGAAGGTCCCGTTGGTGCTCACGAATCCACTCCCCTAATCAGCGGCGTCGGTGGAGGCGTCAGACCGTTTCCCTGCTCCCACCCCGTGGCAAGGCTAGCCGTCTTCTTCTGGCATTTGTGCGCCCAATGGCTTGGCTTCTTGCAGCAGTGGCACTTGACCTTCTTCTTCCCTCTAGCTCTGCTACCGCTCGTTGATGTAGCACCACCCCTCTGACTCATGTTGATGACGATGATTAGTGGTTGATGATGATGATGGTGAGTCCAGTCCGCTTCCTCCTTTTCCCTCCTTGCGGAGATCCTCCTCAAAGAGCATGCTCCCCTCCATGTCATCAAGTGAGAGCTTGTCGCCACGCTGGTCTAGGGTAACAATGAGAGGGTTGTAGCTTCACGGTGTGAAAATGATGACACAGCTGTATCCTCATGAGGATTGACTTAGAAGCATAGGTGGACTGAAGCTTTTCCAAAACTCTTTTGGGGTGAGGATGCTATGGACAAGGAGTTGTTGCCTTTCAGTGAGGTGGAGGAAGATGGTGGCGAGGGCGCGGTCCCACTTCTTACGGTGGCTATGAGCCTCGGAAACAAAGAGGGAGATTTCAACAAATTCAGCCTCACCTGCGTGGCTCCAAAGTCCCTTCTCCACGAGCGTATCTTGATATTGTGGCTCCAGTTGAAGAAGATCTTGTCTTCAAACTTAGTGATGTTGACATCGGCCACCACAAAAGCAGATGGTGTCATGTCGACTGCAACGTCAGCCCACGAACAACCTCTCTCACACACAAGTGTACAAGGGATGCCTCAAGGATGAGGCAAGGCCTTTTTCTACCTCTGATACCACTGATGAAAACTTAGGCAGCCCTCAGGGAGGTGATCAGGCTCACCAAAAGCCGCTTGGCATGACCAGTTGAATGTGAGAAACAAGTTGCAGGTTGTAGGAGAAAACTACGGAAGCATTTGAAATTGTGTAGAGTGCAAGTAGCTAGTTTGACTCATGTCTGAGAAAACTCATTAGCAGAGATTTCTGAAAAGCCTAAGTAAGCTCTATTTGGTGGATGGAGCTGGAAGAACCACCCTCTAGTATTTTACCTCCTAGCACACTCATAGCCCAGGGGGATGAGCGGCAGTCATTCTCTCATGCAAGTGAAGTACCATCCCTGCCATGTGAACAGCCAATAGTCTTGATTGGGGCCTTCCTTGAATTAAAACTGACCAGAACACAATGTAAATGCCTTCCATGGCGCACAGCCGATGTTGCACGCAAGAAAGTCTTAAGCCAAAGGGAAGAACTGAACAGATGCATGGGTCTAGCAAAGACTAGATTTATAACGTAGAACATGCAAATCAGGCCCTAAAGCCAGTCCACCACAAACACCCTAGATGCCAGAGAAAAACTTCAGAAGGCCCCAGAAAGCACCCAGGACAACATGGCAGATTTTTTACAGCTGATGATGGGTAGGCCACCACTCAACGGTGCTCCGTCATCAGCTGGGTCTGCATCAAGGATCTGCACAGTCATTGACTGGGCCGAATGGGAACAATGAGTTGTACAGACAATGCCAGCTCACATCACATGAAGGAAAATGTGAGGTTTTGTATCGTTTTCACGGGTGGAGCTCACGTAAAACATAAAGCTGTGCATCGTAATAAGGGGGATCAGATGCAGAAGAATATGAGGTCATAGCTCCATCAAAATTGAGAAAGAAACTACGTTCAACTTTGTTTCCCGACGAGCAAATATCTCTGCTTTTCAATGTAAACCGTTTTTTATTCCTGTCCCAAATTACTCTCTTGGTTTTAGTGTTTCATATTTACACGGGCATCTTGTGGGCCAGCTAAACCACAAGTTGCTTCCATTCTAGTGTGTCTATCTTTGAGAACCTCCCATTATGAGGATTATAAAGATATGACCCCCATTCTAAAAACATTTCGTTAGGTCACCCTCATAATCTTTCCAGATTGCCCCTATTCCTAAACTTATCCCTAGGTTTCCCCTGTTATTTCCAGCACATTCCTAACTTTTCACCAATCCTGTTTTTTCATGTTGCCGGTGGCTTTGCAGAAATCAATCTGCCACAGAGTGTGGTATCTCTGTATGAACGTAGTGCTGCCTTTTATTTGAAGTACATTGGTACAGTGTGAAGAAAGTGTTCTCACCAAATTTGAATTGTAGGATTTTCATTGCAACCCCTTCTTCTTTTCTCAAATACCAATGAGAATGTGATGTTCATCATCTTCAAGGCAACTAACTGGTCCACATTGGCATTGATCAACGAATGTGAAAGAATTTTTGGTGAGATTACATAAAGTCAAGGGGTTTTACTTAAGGGAGGTCTTCCAGCAGAAGTGATGGTGCCAATAGTGCATGGACGATGTACGTCCACTCGTACATGTGAATCTCTCAACCCCTTGTGACGTGGATGATGTAAGGAGTGTTGTGCGTACATGTTTTCCCTATGGTGCATAGGTTCAAAGTTTGAACTGTTCTAATGCAGTGGTTTGCATTGTTCATGGCCATTCTGTTATGTAATGAAGTTGCTCTGTTTCATAAGTTGAGTGCGATTACCACACAATAGCATTCCACCCCGCATCATCCCACACACACAGCTTGGCACAAACATGGCCACTGATAGGCAGATGAACGGCCTTCAACATTATGGATAGGGGAGAAGGGGCCCATGAAGGCGATTATACCATGATGAATGTTGAGTCCATTCATGGACTCTCGGGAGGCACACCAGGCATGGGTTGCCCTAAAGGAGAAAACGGAATTCTTCAGGGAGATGTGCCATAACCAGCCTTCATGGGCCCCTTCCTCCAGTGACCCCTGAACACATGGCATGGAGCTTAGGCAAGCCCATTTCCAGTCAGATGTCCATCAACTTTCCAGAGCCATGGGAGCCATAAGCCTGGTCCAAGCCACCAAGTCTGTAGACCACTACACTCTGGGTAACTGACATGGATTTGTGTCATTTATCTCTAGGATACCCTCATTACCATGGCACACGAGCTAGGCGCGGATCGGCACGATGGCTATACCAAAGCTCGTAGGGTGTGCAGTGTCCTTGGGAGGGACCATGAGGAATGCGGTTCCAGACCCAAGTTACGTACGCCATGCCCTCGAAGGCAAAGGCCTCAGGCATGGCGCTCTTGGTGCTCATGGCGCAGATTGCATCCTCCATGGTGCGGTTCCACTGCTCCAAGACACCATTTTCCTATGGGGAGGCGGGAGCTGAAAGGTTGTGGAAAACACCCAACTTGCTGAAGTGGCGTGTAGAGTCGCTGAGGAACTCGTCGCTGCGGTTAGAGTGTAAGGTCTGAAGCGCGTGGCCAGCCTGGTGTTCAGCCATAACCAGCCAGATGCGGAGAGCAATGGCAGCATCGCTCTTCTGATGTAGACTCTACACCCAACGCAAGCGCGTAAAGTCGTCAGTCAGCGCCAGGATATAGCGATCAAGGTCCTTTTGAAACTCGATAGGGAGCAGGCCCATGAGGTCACAGTGGAAAAACTCCATGAGCCGACGAGCCTTGGAGACTGACTCAAGGGAGGTGTACCGGTGCATTTTGCCTTCAACAGAAGGCTAACAGTTGGTCATGGACGACGCCTCAAAGGACGCCGCATGAAGGCTGAGAGTAGGCTCAGTGCAGACCATTTTCTCCAAAGCCCTTAGGTGTACATGAAAGAGGTGTCGTTGTAGGAGACGATGTTGCTCAGGAAACCGGGCACTAGCAACAAAGACATGCACAGTGGGAGAGTGAGACAAAAGGAGAGGAGTGGCAAACGGCCCAGAGATGTGGTAGAGGTCATCGATGACCGTCCCGCTGGGAATGATCGCCTGGGTGTCGCACACAAAGATGCGAGTGTCAGTAACGGTGTGCTTAATACCCAAGCCTATCTTGGTGCAAGTACAGACAGACACCAGGCTGAGTTCAAGAAAATGGACAAAGAGGACATCGGAGATGTATGCGGGACCAGCTGATCCGGTGAACTGCACAACCCCTACATCCTGGAAACGGACCTCATGGCCAGTTGCAGTGCGGACAGAGCGAATCGCGCCAACAGGATGCAGGATAACAAAGGCGTGAGAAGATACCTTAGGTGATGATTGGAACCAGAGTCAACGACCCAGGTGGCATCTCTGACGCGTGTGTAATGGGTAACATTGTACTCAGTGATGGAACTAGGCGCGATAGTAAGGTGCTCGATGGACGACGCGGCAAAACGAGGGGCAGAGCGTACATGGGACATAGACAGCAAAGATACATTATGAGGTCTGTCACGCAAACACGACTAGAGAAGGGGACAGCAACAGGCATTGTCATGCAACAGAACAGACTGTCCAGAGGCAGTAGGACCCCCGAGCTCAGTCAACACACTCGCAACTCCGTGAGATAAGTGTAGGGTGAGAAGCTGGTGTAGCTCAGCGATCGTCCTGTCCCGTTCGGAGAGCTCCTGGTCGCGAGGGTCGGCTATGATGGCCACTGCAACAGGGGGCTTCTTTGGAACGGCTGCGGTCGTGGCGGTCGAGCGGGCGGTCGCATCGAACGTCTGGCGCAAGCGCGCATCGTCTGCCTGCTGCAGCCCGCGCGTGACCTTTGCCCAGTCAAGTGGGCGGCTCGTCAGGCGAGTGCAATCGGGGAAGCGATGATCACCGCCGGAGTTGAAGCACATGAACTGGCAGCCCCCAGTGCTCTGAGAGTTGTTGCTGCCACAGTTACAGCTGCTACTGTCATCGCCGCTACTGCGGCTGACGCTGCTTGTGTTGGTGCCACTGCCGGTCCCATCGCTGATTTTGCCACCGGCAGACGATCTGTGGCCTCTCTTCCCCTAAGCTGTTGCCCGTGTCGTTGTCCGCGGCGGGGAGGATGCGGCAGCAAGTGTAGCTGAATCAGTGTTGCGACAGGCGTGGTTCGTTGCGTCCATGTCGGTGACCTCCTAGAAGTGGAGAGTGGCCCAGGACAACAGTGTCTGATGGATCCCCATATCGCGTAGTAAAGACTGGTCGAAGTTGCTCAAGACGGGCAGGTAATTGGGGTAGATGCCCTAGAGGATGATTTGGAGGGCTGAGTACTGCACAAGGGCATCCTCTCCTAGCTCCTCATGCAGCTGGATCGCTCCACGCCAGTAGTGAGCTACGGATTCTTGAGAAGTGTGGCAGAGGGAGTTAAAGTCGGCGAGGCACTGGGATGTCTGGGCTAAGGTGGCGGCCTCAAAGAGGGTGACGGCCAGTGCCCACGTTGCGGAAAGGTTAGCTGAGGAGCCGGTCAGTGGGTCATTGAGGAAGCGGGTGAAGTTCTTCGTGATGTCCGAAGCAACCTTCATTAGGCGGCAGGTAGCACGGACCGCCATTTGTGTCCGAGCGGGGACAGACGCCTATTATTGGGTGAAGTAGTAGGTGAGGATTCCCTCGCTCATGGCCGACATGCAAAAACACAGTTCTTAGGATTCGTTGTTCTCACTGCGGAAGACGGGTTGGCCCGACTCAAACCAATTTGGGGGCTTGACCATCAGCAGAGGGACGACCGAAGCCACTGCAAGAATTGGCACAGAGGAGGCAACCCCCTTATCCAGACGAGCCGGTAGAGGCAGCTCCTCAAAGCTCAGAGGGCGGCGAGATGAGCCCTGGACGAGGTCGGCGCTGGAGCTTGTGCCCTGGACGTGTTCTAAAGCATATGAGGCAAATGATGCTGCTGCTGCTATTGATGCTGCTGCTATTGCTATTGTTGCGGTTGCTACCACTACTTCTGCTACTGTCGTTTTGGTGACGATGGTGGCGATCGGAGCTGACCGCTAACGGCGCTACCTTTGGCAGTTGCATTGATAGTGGTGCTGGTGGGGGTTGGTTTCAGCATGACGGCAGGTTTGTTTTCAAGTTGACACTGTCGGCGGCGGTAATGGCGACAACGACGGCCAATGCCGGTGGCCACACAGGCTGGGTCGGCAGCCACCCTTGCCCTCGGCGCCGACGGTGCTACTGTAGTGCTGCCTGCAGTCCTGTCTATGGCACTGTCAGTGGTGCTGCCGGCTGCTGGTGGTGTTGGCAGCGGTGCTGCCAGTGATGCTGCCGACTGTGCTGGTGGTGCGGTCGACGGTGCTGCCGGTAGTGCTGTCGGCTGCTGGCCGCAGCCGCTACCACTAGAGACAACTCTGGCGACAGTGCCTGCGGCCGCTAGTGGCGGTACTGCTATCGATGGTAGCCGTCGTTGGTGGCGGTGTCCACCGTGGCTGTGGCCGACACTGCAAGGGGAGCTACAGGCGGCGGTGCTGCCGTCCGCGGTGGTGCTGACAGCTGCTGCTGTCACCGCTGGCAGTGGTTCTCATGGCGGTCGCTGTTCCCGCTCGTGGGAGACCTGGTGGTGGCGGCTGCCGCTGTTGGCATTGGAGAGGGCTGGCGATGCCCACAGCGTCGACAGTGGTGACACAACGTGGTGGCAATACCACTGAGGCTGCCACCAAGGCTGCTACTACTGACTGCGCAACAACGATACAGCTCTCACGGCGTGCGGAAGCTACAAGGAGCGTCATCAATGGTGGTGACTCTCACTACTGCTGCTGGGGTTGCGTCTTTGCTGTGCAGCTAGTGAGAGATATCTTGCTGGTCTGATACGATGACAGTGCATGCAAGCAGATGCTAGACAGAAGGGGTTGAAATCAATTTCAAGGGTTTGACTAGCACGACGCATCAATGCTTCTCGCTGCAGGTAATGTGCAGAGAGAGAAAATTTTAGGTGTAAGCAGCCTAAATAGTGTCTCAGACCCAGTGGACGCACACGCACACACGGCGCGCACAGACGCACAATGTATAGCAAGAAAAATCATTGGCAAAAACACAATTTTGGGCATAACTCCCTACAGACACGTCAAAACAACAAGCCGTATGAACCAGAACGACTGCGTCAACAAGAGCTACATCCTGATAAGGTGTGTGCCTATGTGCTCCCCCACAACAAGCGTCTAACTAAGAAAGAAATGTTATGGCGCCCATCGAGTCACCGATCTTTTACCACTGTAGCCATGTCAGGAAATCTGCACGTGAATGGACATGAGAAGAGAGGTTACTGTAAGCAGTATACGACACACACAAAGACACTCTCAAGCACCCAATCATGCCCAACAATCCATCATAGTAATGCCACAGCAATTGTCTATCATCCAATTCATGCAAATGTCTGAGAAAAGGCCGCACTAGGAACTTGACTCGAAACCATTACAACGTGACAACATTGAATGCTTGGATCTTTTTCATTGGTCAAGTGAACTTGCAGCCTAGCGCCTGTGACGATGAACGGAAGGGGAACCACTTGCCTTGCGATTAGAAGGGACTGGAAAAGAATCGTAGACCTAATATTCCATCAAGGTCGCGACAGTTGCAGTAGCAGTAGCAAGAGCGAAGGTGGCTTGAGACCACAGCCGTGTGTTGACGATGGCACCCGGTGCAGCATTAGCGGCACCGAAGGTGACTTGAGGTCGCACGTTACGATAGCTGTGCCATCGCCACTGGGTAGAACGTTGTAGCAACACATTACGGTTGAGGTTGTCGCCTTAAGTGACGACATCGCAGCCCGTCTGAGAGACGTTGCTGCATTCGTATCCATCTACGTGGTGCTTTGCACCACCGTGGTCGAGTGTGTGAGATTATCACCTATGCTCAGCTCTCAACATGAGCTGCGCAGTGTGGCCATGCGCGTTGCCATCACTGTGGTCTGCGCCTGAGCCTGAGCCGTGGCACCCGCCACAGGCACAGTGGTCGATACAGCCGTGGCACGAGTCCCACTTGTCCTCAGTGTTTTTGTGCTACTACTATTGAGATAGGCAGCATGGCTGGCGCCAGTGCCGACAGCGCCCTCGTGGGTGGCATCCCCCCCGGGTACGATCCTCTCCACCTCCTCCTTCAGCGCATACGTCATCGAGTGATGCCGCAACGCTTCTACGTGGTGATATGACCGCCCTACACAAAGAGGTCCGGAACCTGAAGCGCATGGTCCAGCAGCTCCTTGACCACGTGACTTCTGAGAAGCTTCTAGGAACCTTCCTAACCACTTGCCGCGACACTAAGCGTCAGCGCTAGGTCAGCNCCGCCACAGGCACAGTGGTCGATACAGCCGTGGCACGAGTCCCACTTGTCCTCAGTGTTTTTGTGCTACTACTATTGAGATAGGCAGCATGGCTGGCGCCAGTGCCGACAGCGCCCTCGTGGGTGGCATCCCCCCCGGGTACGATCCTCTCCACCTCCTCCTTCAGCGCATACGTCATCGAGTGATGCCGCAACGCTTCTACGTGGTGATATGACCGCCCTACACAAAGAGGTCCGGAACCTGAAGCGCATGGTCCAGCAGCTCCTTGACCACGTGACTTCTCAGAAGCTTCTAGGAACCTTCCTAACCACTTGCCGCGACACTAAGCGTCAGCGCTAGGTCAGCGTGTGACAATAGTCACAAGTCAGAGGCAAAAACTGCAAGGGTCTAGGTAGGGACACGCACAGAGTGTCAAGAAGCTCACATCTGAATTTAATCGCAGAGAGAGATAACAAATGACAAGTCCATAGCATAAATACCTGTCGCGACGCACGACGGGTGTCGCACGCGGCAGTGCAAGTTCTGTCCTAAAACCGGCCCAAAAAACATTGTTTTGGCCGTAACTCTGCGTAGACAAATCAGAACGCTACGCCGTCTGAACCTAGAGATGCAGAATCTTGAGCCTGGTGCTACGACTAGCAACACGTATAAGTCCGGCACCGATCGGTGGATAGACAATGTAAAACATGCAAATCGGGCTCAAGAATCAATCCACCAAGAAAAATCTAGCGTCTGCAGAAAAACCGCAAAGCTCCCCGGCATGCACCCCAAGGCATCGTGGCAGCTCTCTGGCAGCTGCTGGTGGATGGAGCCACCACTCGTTGGTGCTCGGGTGCTAGCTGCGTCCGCATCAAGCATAGGTTGCAGAAAAAACTACAAGAGGTCCGAGACAGCATCCACGACGCCAGGGCAGTCATCGGTCAGCTCCGAGTGGGTGGTCCACCACCTGCCGATGCACCGTTGCCTCCAGGGTCCGCATCGGGGACCATGTCATCGCGCTCTCCTGTACCACTACTCTCCTTGCCGTCACTCATGACGGGTGGAAGCCACACACACCAACAACAACGACACTCTCAAGCACCCAATCATGCCCAACAATCTACCATAGTAATGCTAGAGCAATTGTCTATCGTCCAATTCATACAAATGTCTCAGAAAATTCCGCACTAGGAACTTGACTCAAGACCATTACAATGAGACAATATTGAATCCTTGGAGCTTTTTAATTGGTCACGTAAACTGGCAGCCTGGCGCCTGCGACGATGAATGGAACGGGCACCGCTTGCCTTGCGATTAGAAGGGACTGGAAAAGAATCGTAGACCTCATATTCCTTTAAGGCATGAGTCCTCATGCACTGAATACTGTTGGTGTGTGGGCTTTGGCTTGACACCCTTGTGAGGACAGCGTGGTTAGTTTGTGTCTGGCACATTGCTCCGGTTGAGGTTATGCTGGTCAAGACCCGTGGACCCGGTGACTTGTACCGGTGTGACATGGAGACCCATTGCCTCCATGTGGTATGTATGTTCCATGCATGCGAGCAGGTGTGGTCGAGACTCGGACCCCGGAGACATGTTTTGAGGGTCATGAGGAGACCTTGTTGCTTTGTACCTCTTGTGTGATGTTTGGCACATGTGTGTGTGGATTATGTGTTGCACGGTTAAGCCTGTTTAGGAGCCGCTACTCGCGAGTTTGACCATAAAGCTTGGCCTCCGAGTCAAGCCATTGTACAGGCTCGGGCTCGCGAGCCAAAACCTGAACTCGCGAGCCTTGGTACTCGCGAGTCCCTGTCCTAGAAGATCACGAGTTCACAGCGGTTGGATTGCGAGTTACTGTCACTGTCATGACGAGTTTGTGTCAGAGTGATCGCGAGTCCTACTGCATTGCAATGAGTGTTCATCGACAGAGTGTTACATTTTTGTCTCTGTGAGGTTACCAACAACTTCACCACTTTACACTTCACACCACAGAGTGTGACAGATTGTACACTGCTCACTTCACACAACCTGATTACTCCCTCCACAACCACATGTTTCACTGACCTCTACAGCATTGTTGCACAAGTCCACACTATAGTTCTGACTTTTGACTACAGATTAGTGTGAGCATTTGTTCCATGACTTAGCCTGAGGTCTTATCTCAACAAGTAATCCATGCTTAACTTTTCAATTCACACATAACCCTGAACCTAGAACTATGTTAGCACAACAAATGGATGTAAATAATGGCTTGAAACTGGAAGGGAATGGTAACTGCAAGTTTGAATCGAGGAAAGACAAACACATTGAGGAAACCTAAGCTACCTCAACAACATCATCATCATCATCCGCCCCACCATACACTTCCTCTGCCTCTGCCTCATCCGCCTCTTCAGCAGCCTCAGAGCCATCATCCTCTGAGTTCTCCTCTCCATCCTCGTGTCCCCCCCCTGCTACCTCTGCCTCAGCATGAGAGAGAACCAGACCACCATCGCTTTTTGCAGCTTTTCGAGCTGCTCTCCCGAGTGCCCTCTCACGGTTCTCCACCTCCTCCAGCTCTTCGGCAATTCTGCCAGATGGATGGACTGGAAAATCACGGAGGGCTGGGTCATTTATCCAGGTCTTCAAACAAAGCAAGTCCTGGACAGTCCGTCACCACCTGCCCTCCCAGGCTGAACATGCGCTCTGATGGTGTGCTGGTGGCTGGTACCGCCAGCACGTCAAGAGCCAACAGAGCAAACGTAGGGTATTTCTTGGCGTTGCCCCTGTAGAAGTGAAGAACGTTGCAGCGCCTGCCACCCCGTGCATTTTTCTTGAACTTGTCGACCTCCTCCTCTAGCGAGTCCAGTGGCACCTGCACCTCCTCAGGCTCCTCATCCTCGAACAGGTCATCCATGGGGTCGGCCAAGGCCGCTTCCACCATTGATGACTTTTTCTTGGCATTAGGGCGGCCGCGCTTTACTGCTGCTGCTGGCCCCGACAGCTGCTCTTGCTTATCTTTCTATTGTGGCTGTGACTGGCTTGGGGTTAGAGCTGGAGCCCCACTGGAGTCCACCATCTCATCCTCGTCCACTCCGGCAGCAGCGGATGTCGCTGCTGCTGCTGCTGCTGCTGCTGCTGCTGCTTCAGCCGTGGCTGCTGCTGCAGCCGCCTCCCCTGCCTGGCGCTTGGCTTGCACCTTGGCAAAATATGGTCGAAGGTGTTCGACCACCTTCACCTCCAGTTCAACTGCCGTCTTGATGCCGAGCGACTTATGCACAGGCCAGAAACAGAACCTGCTAAAAAAGGTGCACAAGTCAGTGTTAAAATAAACAACTCAACAGAAACAACAGGCTGAGAAAGGCTGCATATGAATTACCTGAATCGCGAGTCCACTGACGTTGCCACCACATGCCAAATCGTGCACTTCTTCACATATTTCTCAACCTGCACGACACAAGAAACAAGTAGGTTAGTTTGCAATGGAACTATGTGTAAGATAAGCGAAAGATGAAGCTGCAAAGCAGGCACATGCCTTCTCTACAGTAGCGTTGAACCCAGGTTGCAGCACCAACAACAGCTTCTCAGTGGCATCCAGTGGCTGCCTCTTTGCAGCCTGCTTCTTTTGTGCTGCTGCTGCTTTCACTCGCCACTGGTGAAGTTTTTGCAAGATCTGGGTGAAAAAAGGCAGCACAAGAGAGAGTGTGGGATACTGGGAGCGAGAAATGTCCTCGATGAACCCTTTGAAGGGCTTCAAAATGGCAATGACAAGGCCAAGAAGCTCCCAGCCCTGGCCGCTGGGCTTCAGGGTGGGTTCCTTGGCCTGCAGCCATTCATCAAGCACGTCTTTGATGCACACCACCCGTTCGCACATGTCCAAGGTGGAGTTCCACCTGGTAGGCGTGTCAATGTGGAGGG